>OMLC01036252.1:0-14538 GCA_900302585.1 Regalecus glesne
GAGAGAGAGAGAGAGAGAGAGAGAGAGAGAGCGAATGAGTGTCCGTGTGTGAGAAATTATGAAACTAGCAGGAAACCGCTGACGTAACCACAGGCTTGGGTTTAATCTGATATGTAATCCTCTTTTCATGAGATTTAAAGGGATTCACATCTCACTGACTGACTGAGCATGTGTCTCCATAAGGCAGGATGGGTTTCATGAGGAAACTGTGTATAAACACTGTAATTACCCCATCGTGTCTCAGCTACTGCTGAAACAATCGGTCAAAATGTAAGTCCTCCATGGGGGCGACTATTTCAGCTTAATGTAGTCACAAGCTGACTTGGCCTGATGGTGATGAGGAGGAAACCAGCAGTGGGTGCCGGTTGTTTTAGGGGATGCAACTCACCACAGAGGGGACTCAGTGCACATGGGGCAGAAGAGGTTATTTTTGTTCCAGAGGTCCTGTAACATGAAACACAGATCCCACATTTGGATGTATAAATAACTCCGTTTTCACAGACACAGTGTCTGTTTACATTTAGCCGGTGACTGACTGGGGTTGTGTAAGCCGGAAGACAAAAGGGTCCACGTACTGCCCCGAAAGTATTTTTACCGTTCAATACCAGGTATTCCTTCTCCGCGGTCACCCGTCTCACATGGAAAACCACGCTGCATCATGTTGCAGTGTATTTCCAGTCGGTCATCTGACATTCCCAGACACGCATGTGTTGGTGCGACTGTATATTTTAAAATCTGAACAAAATGCTCTCAGTTTGTTTTACTTGCTATGGTTGGGGTCTTTTTGCAGCCCGACTCGCGACTGGCAATGGATCAGCACCAGGACTACACCAAAAGCAGCTACAGCTCCGGAGATGCCGTGAGTGGCTCCTTAGCCGGAATGTCCATCAATGACCTGCACCACCAGGAGAATGGAGTTCAGATGGGACACAGAACCCCTGGAGATGGTCCAATGAAAGGTCAGACACCCAGGCTACCCTGATGGACAAACCATCCACAGCAGCACAGACAGAAAAGAGATGTTTTCTCAGCTATAGTGAACTAGACATATTATTATGAGGCTACCTGAAGGGCAAAGTCACAGGATGCACGTGTGGAAAACTCAGATGTAAACTACACAACATGCTAAGCGGAATAACTCATATCTAATAACTAATAACCAAGCAAATTGCATGAAACACATTGGCATATTACAGCCTTATTTAGCACACAGGTATCCTATTCCTCACAGCAGATGAGTATTGGTCAGCTTCCCGGTGAAGTTCTTACAGAAGAACCCAAATGCCCCGCGTAGGGTCTCCTAACAGTTGTAGTAGTCTGTACCCAGTTGGAGGAGAGGCTGAGGCCGAGTGTGTTTCAACTGTGCTTTGTTTTAATCCCTATTTACATAATGGATACAAGGCATGCTTGACAGGCCCCTAGCCCCCCAACTGCAGCTGCACTCCCTACTGTAATCCGGGCATGTGGGTCAGGCGCCTCAGAACGCGCTCTGTCTCGCCGTCCTGTGTCAACGCTAGCTACCAATTCAGCTCACGAACAATCAACCTTTCAGCCGCGCATAAAACATCGACTTGACAAAAGCTGATGACAATCAAATGGGCTATTAATGTCAAAAAGAGTAAAGAACACAGAGGAAGAGCCTCTTCTTGAGTTGAGTCTGCATCCCTTCTTTCTTGTCTGCCAGATGTGCTGGCAGCAACTTCACAAGTCATGTGACTTGTCGTTATAATCGACTACGCGGCTAGCAAACCTTGGTGCGGTTGCTGTATCGAGACCAAACGTACCAGTGACAAGCAATCTACTTGTACCCCCTTGCTATCTATCCCGATCGTCCACACGGCCCATTAGTACGCAACCTAGCTTTCCCTAGCTTACAGCCCTCACTAGTGCGCTCATTCTCCCCCTTCTCACTTCCCATGATGCCAAGCTCCAGCAGGACGCAGTACACAGAGTCTCATCCCTCTACAAAAACGAGTGACGGTGTCGTCAACAATGTTTCGGATAGTGAGTATCCTACATAACCGTGTAGATGGGTGGAGTTGTACCCTCTTTGCTAGTATTTCATAGTAAAAAATAGAAACCTATGAGTGGCTTGTGTTGGTATGGCCATAGTAACACGAGTGTGTAAAACGTAGTTGGCTTCCATACAAAGAAGGGTGATGAATTAAAGGAAACCCCAACATAAAGTCTCCTAGTGAGATGTTGGACCACCAGGAGCCTCCAGAACAGCTTCAATGCCCCTTGTCGTAGATTCTGCTAGTCTCTGAACTCTACTGGAGGGATTGACACCACTCGTCCAGGAGACATTCCCTCATTTGGTGTTTTAGTGGTGGTGGTGGAGAGGGCTGTATAACACGTTAGTCCAAAATCTCCTGTAGGTGTTCAATTGGGTTGAGATGTGGTGACTGTGAAGGCCAAAACACCTGATTCACATGCATCATTTTCACCCTCATCAAACCACTCAGTGAGCCCTCTTTCTCTGTGGATGGGGGCACTGTCATCCTGGAAGAGACCACTCCCATCAGGACAGAAAGGTCTCATCATAGGTTGAAGGTGATCACAAGAGATAACTTTGTATTGATCTGTATTGACCCTTCCCTCTAAGGGGACAAGTGGACCCGAACCATGCCAAGAAAATGCCCTCCACAGCATAACAGAGCCCCCCAGACCCCCTAACTTTAGGGGTCAAGCATTTAGGTTTTCTCTTTAATCTGTCACCCATCTGTACATGACTTCCTTTAGGTTACTCCTGAGCTGTGAACTCAATGAGTAAGATGGAAATGACCAGAAAATTGGGTTAGATGTGAAATGTTTTAATGTTGATGTCCCTGCATTGAGTATTTGACAAGTAATTATCTGCCAAAGCCCATCCTCATACCCATAAATCACCAATAAAGACCAACAAGAATGACCTGAAACTATCCTCGCATCTTTAGAGAGCCATTTTCCCCATCCATAGCCCTGGAGATGACACCGCCATCCCTGGTAAAACTGATGATATTTCCCTCAAACTAAGGCTGGGCAACAGTTCAAGATGATTGTTTTTCATCATACAGTGGATACATGTATGGGGATATGGGGATATGGTGATACACAGTTTTATTGAATGATAACAAGAATCTGTTTTCTAAACAAGGCAAGAAACATTTGAAGGGTGTTCTTTAAAAATCAGCTTTGGTTTGATATCATGTCAAACAATTATTTGTGAATGATCCTTGGTTGGATTCTTAAACGTGGAATTTTTGCAGAAGAATGCAAGAAAAAAAATCACGATAGTGTGGAAAATTCCCAACAATGATTATAATGATATTCACCATATCCCCCATCACTATATCACACTTATCATGTGTTAGTCTGTGCATTTCTACCTTTCGGGACTAAGTCATAATAAACCATGGGAGAGTGCTGACTTATATTTCTCAAAATAGTGGTGGTCAGGGGGTTCACAATAATTCTAGATTAAGTTACCTGACCATTGCCAAGGTACAAATCCCCTCATTGACACCCTTACAGATCTATTTCACAGCATCCTTTGGGAATGGTCTGACGGAGATTGGTTTTGCTGGAGTTCCCCAAAGTATCCTGTTCAACTGTGTGGCAATATCATGTCATGTTTAACCTTCAGCTACCTGTGATTCACAGAGGAGGAGGAGGAAGAGGAGGCTGTGCAAAATGTGATTGTGGTTAAAGTAAAGTCTGAGCTCAAACAAGCCGAGAGCACCTGCTGTGCCGACGATGTGCAGCCTGGTGTCTCTGAGGAGAATGAGGTTTTACCCGGTACGCCCGCCGTCTGCCATCCCCCCCACGCAGCTCAGAAACCAAAGTCCCCCCCAACTAATATAAATATCCTCACTCTTACCTCTTCTTTATTTAGCATGATTTAGTTTAAGCAAGAGATCCCTTAACGCTTTGTATCACGGAAACATGTTCCTATCCTTTCAGCTATAGCCAGAGAAATGCACATCTTGGTTTGCTGATCTTTTTTACTCCTTCCAATATCTTTATTTTCAGCCTACTGAATCCAGCCTATTTGTTTCAGCTGCTTGGCATGAGGATGCTTCTCTCCTGAGGTTTTTTTTTTCCTGCTTGTGTGCACATGTATGCTTTGAGTTATCACGAAAACCATCTCGGCGACATCTAACGTGTGCTTATTATTTTGGCAATACTCCGCGTTTGTTGTAAATGACAATAGATTCGTACAAGGGTCACAAATCACTGACTGACCTGGAATATGGGATTGTTCTGTGTGGGTGAAGTCCTTCGGCCCAGCTCCGGTCTGCACCAAGCATGCTTTGATCACGAATAGTGAGGATGACAGCCTGTCCCAGGGGATCATGGGTGGGGAAGTCTGGTGGGTTGAAAGGGCTCCCAGATCTGTTGAACAGATCCTGAGTCCCTGGACATGAGAGGTACCATGGGGATAGAGAACACAGCTGACCTGCAGCAGCAGAAAACACCCTGAAAGACAATGTAAGCAAACATGGGATAAACACTTATGTTAAGCATCCTGTTAAAATGGTTCTCACGTCCTTATAAGTGAGATCTTGATTACATCTATGATGTAAGAAGGGTCCACAGCCTATAGCATCAACATTTTATAACTAGAGGAAGCATAATGTAAAAAGATGGCTACACAGTTGTTATGAACATATACGCTGCAGATGGTGACCTTAACCAATAGCGGACAAAAGCACCAACACAGAGATCCCTGCCACTGCACAGGTCCATCACTCCAGGTCTATGCTAGTCCGATCCGGTTGTATTGTGAGTGTGACCCTTTCTCTCCACACCAAGTCTCTGTCACAATCATCGGGCATCATTTATCCCCATAACAGAGGCCACCGGACAGGCTGCAGGGAACAGGGCCGCAGAGGCGGCGTCTGAGCCCTCACCACAGCAGAGTGACCCGCACGAAGATGAGGGGCAACTGGGTGCCTCTGGTGAGAATGAGGGGCTGGTACATCTACTGTCCAGCTCCGGTTTTAAAGATGCCTGCGCACAGACTTGTTTCTGAAGCCCCCATTTTGCTTCCGTGACTCCAGCCGGCTGCTGCTGCTCCTGCGAGCGCTCACGTACCGCTAAAGGAAGCTTACTGCACCGGCTTTACGCTGCCTGTTTGTTTTGTTCCAGAGCCACAGGCGGATTAGGGATTGCTTTCAAGCTGGTGTCCACGCTTGCCGCTTTTTCTCCACTTTTGTGAATCTAATCTTTCATTATTGTTTTGTTTTTATTAACCCCGCTGCTCCTGCAGCTTATGTGGGCTTCTGATTGTGCGCTTTAAGCAGTGAGACAGATTTAAGATCTTGTTGTGGTGTTTTCATGATGACCGGATCTGGACCCAGCAGGCAAACACAGGCATTTATTTTCCAAGATGGCTGTTTCCTATCCCAGCTCTCTGAGAATGAAAGTAATGACCTAACCACAGGGTGGCTGTATGTTCCTGGGTTCTGTTAAACAGATCCAGAGCTCCCCAACATGGAGGATGCCAGAGTAATGGGAAGAACAGCTCAAGTTCGAGACACCAGGTTAGGTGTGGTGCTTGGCCAAATGATGCCTAAAATGGAAAGGGTGGACATCTTAGTACGTACCACACAGCTCTGTGTCTGCCTGCTCACACATGTCAATGGCTTTTTGAATGAGGAATTTGGGGATGACGCTTTGCACCAATGTTTTGTTTGCAGTATTTGTGCATTAATTTGAAGTGTGTGCTTATATTTGGGCCTTCTCAGTTTATTTGACATTAGCCATTATATCAAAATCTGCTATGTGTATCTCTACTTGAACCCTGGACTGATTTTCCCCAATGGGAATAACAACAGCAGATCATAGCAAGTGAGACAAACTGCCAAGCCGCAGCAGATGTGGTTCACTGCATAGTTTGCTGAGGACAGTGTGAGCCACGTCATATGGGCGTTGGGGGGGTAAAACAACTATAACAACTAGGACAGTGTGACTCCTGTGGATGTGGATCTGAATCTTAGGAGCAATGATGGTGGGGTCATTTACTGTTTTGATCAGTACCATTCCGCAATATACTGATATTTACTAGTCAACCCCCAAATATTCAACATGGCATCTCTGAGGATCTGTGAATGTCTGACATTTTCTATGGGTCACAACTGACTATGCACCTCTTTCCTTCCCATCTGCCCCACCATGTTTAAACAGCAACCGGAGGAGCAGCTACAACAGGTACTGTATTTGCTCTATCCAACAACTATGTTTACTTGTGACTTTAGCTACATTATGACCACAGTTATAACTGCTAGTTGGAGAGATAATGCCTAATGTTAAATATGACAGATAATATATTAATATAGGAATATAATCTAGTAATTCAAGTGATTTATTTCAATCTTTGGCAGTACAAGCCTTTATTATTTTGCTCCTTGTTTGTTGAGGACTCTCCCCTCCATTGGTTTTCTTGAAGAAGTTATATAGGAATATATATATACTCTAATATGTACTTTAGGGTATTTTGTAAATATTCTGCATGATTTGTACTGTACTATTGATTTACTTTTCATTCATTTAATAATGCATAACTTGAATTGAAAATGAATACCCTGTTTTACTTCATTCCTGGAGGTGAAATTTTACAATTTTTCAACCATGGCTAATGCATTACCTTGCATGGACAAAAGCGGATCAGAAAGATAGAATTTTTGACCACATTTAGAGCACTTTTAACAGTGAAAATGCATAATTCAGTGGAATGACAGCAGAGCACAGTCACAGGAATCGGTGTGCATCTAGGTCAATTTCCTCTATTGTCTTTCACTCAGCTGTGATGCATTATGTCCATTTCCATCTCATTTATTTTCGTTTGAACATAAGGTGCATTCCCTAAGAAAGCATCCGCCGTCACTCACTCACTGTGCGTCATTCACTCATTTCCTCATTCTTTTGTTTCCCTCTCGATCCTGAACAGATTCAACAGCCTAGAGTCTTGAAATATGCCCTTAGTGGACATGAGGTGTACATTTTCCTTTGTCTTATTTGGTATTTTTCCTTTCTTCTGACATCTGGATTTATATTCATTGGGGAGGTGGAAGAAGTGCTGTAAATGTCATCATTAATCTGCTTTCCAAACAAATTAGTGAAGCCTGGCTCTGGGGCTCTCAGTGAGCTCACATTTGCGGCCATTGGATCGAAGCCTGCTGCACGTGGAGTTGATGGGGAGGGCGTCAGCGTCGTGAGCACGGGAGCCTCCGGTTCAATGGACACCGGAAATGAGGTGGCTGATCACTTGGATGAGGCAAGGGTGGGAGAGTGTGAGAAGAGGCTCAGTGGCTCTGTATGGACCTCTGAAGACCTCAGCGCCAGGTCGGAGAGTGGGCGGGACCTGCCAGCCAGTAAGGGGAGCCCAGTGTGGACCGGGGCCGTGGATTCCCCGAGGGCGATCAGCCTCGATGCATCCGAGTGCCTGTCTGAGATGACTGACCTATCAGCCACATCGCTGGTCCGTAGCACTGCCTTAGAAGACCTTACTTCCATTGGAGACAGAAGCTCATGGTCGAACCAAGGAGCGGGTGTGGTCTCGGGCGAACCTATAAAAGACTTGACGGCAGATAGCACGGTGACTCTCCCCAGGGGAACAATTGAGCTCCCTCATACCCCAAGTTTACCACATTCCAGCTGTGATGCTGGCCTTGCTCGTCCTTCAGAAGATCTTCAGAGGGTCTGTGGTCCCTCGCATCCCGAAACAAGTGATAGGAACATTTCTGAGCTGGATAGTCACTCTCCAAAGAGCCCATTAGTTACGGAAAACAATCAAATTGAGTCCATGCTAGATAAGGCCAGCTGCTCTATTTCTGACATTTCAAATGACTCAGAGATGAGTAATGTTGCTGAGGCCTTCAACACAAGGGAACTCCAGAAAACGCCCTCAAGTTCTCCGGCGAGAAAGTCATTGGTGCCGATCGCTGTATTCAAAGGTCTGTTCCCTGTCATATTCACCAAATCCCGAGCCAGTCCTCTTCAGTTGATTCCTTCCACTTCTTTAAGTTAAAAAGCAGCTTCCATGTGTTATGCGGCACTCTCCCTCGAACTTATTTCAATGGAAATTAACCTTTTGACCCAAGGAGAAGCTTGTTTACCTCCCTCCCCACTTTTGCTTATTTTGTTGGTTTGGTTTATTTTTGGTTGATCCATCTTGCTCACTCAGCTGGTTATGCAGCCCCAGTAGCCACTATTGATTTGACATCCACTGTGTACGGATCACGCTGCATGCTGTGTGCTCGACATCACCAAGGGCTGATTTCATTTGGTCGCTGCCATGCACTAGCATACAGGCACATGGTTCAACGTAAAAGAATAGCGTTCCTGTATTTGCCTTGGGTAGATATGCAAAAAAGGAAACACCGTTGACTGACAAATATCTGGTTCGACTTCACGAGTCTTATCCCTTCTCCTTTATTTCCATAGCTCAAGTGAAGCAAAATGACGCTATGGAAAAGAAGGTATGTGAACAAGAGCCAAACACGTCACTCATTCGTAGACCGCTAACGTCCCATTCATCATGTAAGCTAGCTCCTTCAATATCCATTTCATTTGTGACACCACACCCCTTTTGTTTCATGACATCATTTTTAGAACCCTTGTTTTTAATCCATTTTCCCCTTCATGGAAAAGACACAAACCTCCACCAAAGCTAGACCAACCTCTTCCCTTAAAAGACCATCCCCAGTCACCGCAGGCACCAAAACATATCCGTCCTTTCGAAACGGCCACAGCTCAATCCCCATTAAGACCTGCATCACAGGGCACGGGCAGCTCCAAGTAAGTACAGGCCTGCCCTGCCCTCTCCTGCTTCTGTCTGAATGTAGCTCTGATCAGGGTGGGCTGAAGTACCAGACCAGGCCTGTGTTCCCGCTGTCAGCCGAGCCTCTCTTTGCCCTCTACTTCCCCACTAACACCTTCCTAATAACATTCGTAAAAGATCATGACAACATTCAAATGGCTTTTCAAGACACTTTGGATGCAGTCTGGCCTTGCAGTGATTTGATTTGACTCCATTAACCCAAAACTAACATCTTAATTCTTCCTTATTAATTTCCCCCATTTGCTCATACTAACGGAAATGAGTTGTAGATAACCCGAATGGATTGTGATGAGTGGTGTGATCAGTGCAGATGGTACCTGATGGTACCTGAGAGAGGACTCGACGTACCAGCAGCTTTCTAAAGTAGACTCAACACTATCCACTGGAAAGTCACTGTTACTTTTGGGTTGCTGTTCATTTGCAGACTCCTGGTGGTGCGAGACCTCAAGTCCCAGGAACCAAGATTCCTGGCAAAACAGGTCAGAAAAAGACTTCACAATTTTCATCACATTTCACATGTAGCCAGAAACTAAGGATTTTGAGTTAACTTGTCATATGTTTTGCGATACAGCTAGCACCAAGAAACCACCCACTCCAAATCACAATAAAGGTAAAAAGTAAATACACATGTGATTAAGAGAGATCACTAATAGGCTCGCATGGCCTAGGCCATTTGATCACCAGACTGCCACAACCACAGTCTGATCACGACCATCCTGGATCAAACTTGGTCAGCTTTTTGCAGTAGTATCCCAGTGCTCCCCTTCCTCTTGTTCGTCTTTTACACGCTGTTTTGCTTGTTTTTTGCCTTTGACTAATCCCTTTTGTCTATGTTTGAATGTCAAATCTCTGACCTCCTGCATTTTTAACTCACTTCAAGATGGTGCGAGTGGACAGAGTAGTCCCGGTACTCCCAAGTCCCCCTCTAGCCAAACAGGTACTGGGAAGTCCATGTCCGAGGCCAATAAAGTGAAGAAGATCGCAGTGGTTCGCTCCACACCAAAGTCCCCCGGTTCCCTGAAGACCCGTCCAGCTGCTCCCCTGGCTGCTGCAGCACCCCTGCCAGACCTGAAGGGCGTCAGGTCCAAGATTGGTTCCACGGAAAACATCAAACACCAGCCTGGTGGTGGAAAAGTATGTCCACAAGTTTACATCATCATTACACAGGGCCTAGGGCCCAATGCTGTCCACGCTCTCCCTCATGTCCTTTAATCTGAGGATGCATTATAATCAGGGAATGGAATCTCGAATAATTTCCCATTTAAATGACAGAAGACAGCTAAAATGATAAGCCTGAAAGCTATGAGATGGAGTATAAGAGGATTTATGAGGCTTTAACAAGTTTTACCCCTGAGAATTTATGTCGTTTGAATTCTTGCGCACCAGCTTTTCAGTCAATATCTGATGCATTCATGGTATGATAAGTCACAGTATGTATAGGATTTATTGTTTAATTTTTGCGATTCCCCTTGTAAACTATCTCCATCCTTTGTAAATGTACTTTTTTATGTTCTTTCTGGCCAAAGGCAGACTGGTGACTAGTGGTCATTCTTACTTGTTGTCTATTATAGTCCCTTTGAAAAAACTGCTAAGCTAGCATATGTATAAAACATGGAGACAGAATACATCCGAGTCAAACCTTTAGGATCAAGGCATGAATGCTGTCTGAGAAGAAACGGAACGATGAACAATGTTCAGTCTGTGATTTGCTACTTTGTAATCTGGAGAAGCCCAAAGGTGTTTTTCTCTTTCTGTCTTTGCATGGCAGAGAAAATCAGATGAAGCTGCAAACTGAGATCAGGTAGTTAAAAGTGTCCTTGCTAAACAGCAAAAATACATACCTCACACAACATGACTTCAGACTACTATCTATGCCAGTTTCTGCTAATCTTCTTGCCCTACAAGTTGCCGTGAGGCATCGTAGAGAGCACTGCAAGTCATTCTAGATACCCGTCTCATCACAAAACAGAAACAAATATCAATTTTGATGCAAAAAGTGAAAACATATTTAGCAACAGAAGCCTCACAGCTCATAAATCAAACCAAGGTTCAGCTGCCTTAAAATGCTATCGTGAAGGCTAATCATCTCTTCACCATCGGCTGCCATTTTACAGGTACAAATCCTCGATCGAAAGATCGATTTGAGCAATGTCCAGTCAAAGTGTGGCTCCAAAGACAACATCAAACATGTACCAAGTAGTGGCAATGTGAGTAAGTGGGATGGGATCAGCACATATTCATCTCTGAACAAATTAGACAGGACACAAGGGGAAGATATCAAGCCCGGGGTGAAGCCTGTAGGGGAAGACGTGGAGGAGAAGTCGCATAGCCAAATCTGAACCACGGGCGAATCGATCAGCTATGTGGCCAAGTAGCTACGCCACCAGGACGCCCTACCAGAGAATTAACGAAGAACCAATTGAAACATCTCTGATCAGCCGTGAGCCTCGTTTGCGGTTTTGCTGCCAGAATATTATATTAAAAATTCCGCAAATGACGTCTGTAGTCCACAAACTTGAATCAAGATGAAGGTCTCCATGCTGTAGCCCCCTAAAGTGCAATGTATTAGGGCATCTGCAAAGGGACATTTCAAGCTACATGCTCTTCTTCTGACTTCCATTTTTAGACAGATTAAGATTTAAAATTCACATTTATATTTACATAATACTGGTAGCTGTGGCAGCTCGGTGGTAGAGCGCATGTTTTGGGAACTGACAACATAGATGTTACAAGTTCGAACCCACCGGAGGGCATCAGGAAGGGCATCTGGCCTTAAATCCCCAACACTCCATCTAAATGCATGTCCACCCCCACAACGTGGGGACTAATCGTGACACGTAAAAATGGACCTCTGTCATAATATTATCCTATCATTTCCCTTAATGCAAACCGATACTCTCCCAAAATACAATATTTTACCTGAATTTCTCTCTAATGCATTGAATGTTTTTACATTTGGCAATGCTAAATGTGCAAAACCTGAGCATGAAAGCAGAAGGTGCAACTTTCCAAGAGGGGCGCCCCCCGTATTCGGCAGCCACGTTGATTTTAATTACTAAAGATCAGCACTTTCTAATGTGTCCAACAGGTCCAAATCCTCGATAAGAAGTTGGATTTGACCAATGTCCAGGCTCGCTGTGGCTCCAAAGACAACCTAAAGCACACACCGGGTGGAGGAAAGGTCAGTGGACCTGGGAAAACATACAACCTTAGTCTAATTCTCATGTGTCAAAACAACTGTCCTGGATTTATACTTCCTCAAACCGGGTCTTCTGCTCTTACCTACACGGTGCAGTGACCTCAACTCCAAAACTGAAAGTGTTACTGTGTTCTATTTGTAATTGGGAATTCCAGTGGCTCCACTAATTGGTTTTACAGACATTCAGGAATTCAATTTATTCTTCATTAACAAAGTCTTAAGAGGTCTCAATTTCAATTAATCCAGGATCTCTTCATTCAGCCTCATTACGTTCTAGGACTCCCAGGGTAACAGTGTCTCCCATAACTCTGCACTTTTCCAGGTTAAAATATTTGATCAGAAGATGGACTTTAGTAATGTCCAGTCTAAGTGTGGCTCCAAAGACAGTGTCAAACGTGTCCCTGGAGGTGGAAATGTGAGTAAATGAAGGGATCCACTCAACACGAGAGTCTTGAGTATCTCTGCAGTTTGTGATTAGAGATGCACTGATCGATCGGCCAGTCAGTCTCAGGGTTCATTCGTACCGAGTCCATTTTTATTGAAACCCGGGGTCGGTTCATGTGTTCCGACCAAAACAACAGGGCCGAGACTGTTTTGGAGAGGTGGTCTTGGTCAGGTTACAGTTTACTTTTGGTATGAACATGATCCAGCCCAACTGCAGGAATCCCTGTGTATTTATTTGGTTTAAGCCAGCGCCCATTTCCCGCAGCACTGTGCATTATGCAACACATAGATCTAGATTATTAAACGTCCCGGGCCTGGGTCACCAATCATACTTCAGATTTGTTCCTCTCCCTGTTTTATTCCAGGACAAATCGGTTGCAATGGTTAAATTGGTATTCCATGTTTTAACCTGTGATGAATGTCCCTATCACTATTTCAGACACATCATAAATGTAGCAAATATTTTCAATTCTTTCTGATAAAATACGTGTACAAAGTACTTTGTCACCCACACATTTACCACTAGTGAGTACTGAGTAAAAATGTAACCGAATCATTGATTCAAATATTTGAATAGATATCAGGTCTGTTCGGAGGGTTTTCATTTTACTGTGCAGTGGCATCACTATTCTCCTCCTGCGCATTTAGGTCACTGGTTGTTGAATAGAAATGAAGACAGGTAAATCTGTCTTTCCACACAGTTCTCTGAATGGGAGGGCTGCCCTCTAATGAATGCTGCTGACAGTTGAGTCGAAATCAGTCAGGCTCCGCTCTGCATGTCTGACATACGGATAAAACAACTGCTCATCCTTTTCATTCAAGCTCTGTTCAATGACTATCATTTGGGACTCTCTTTTCTAGTCCCCCCTGCACTTTTTAGTGCACATCTGCACAATGCCCCACTCAGTTTTCTTTGATTCATCCGAGTTCATTGGAGGGGTTTGGTACTCTCTCTCTCTCAGACACATGCTCACCTTTGTTACTCAAGACTGTTGCTCTTTGGGTTCTTTTCCCTCCCATCTGCAGTATCCAAAAACAGTCAGTCGCTCACCACGGGACGCCAGATGCTCTCTCAGCTGCTCATCTGTCATGAGGTGTCTGGCACTAGAATCCCTCTGTGATGAAGAGATTTTTCATGAATTCTCAGGTCAAGTGCATTAAAGCATATAACAGTGCACATCCAGCATATGCAGCACCAGATTTTTTTGACAAAGATCTTCCCTCACAGCAATATTAACTAGCTTCTCCTGTAGCATTCGCTGGTATGTCTTCCTCAGGCACATGGCATACCTTCAAGTAGTCACTTAGCTTGTCTTTCTTTTGACAGTTCAAAAATAACCTCTGCTGAATAGAATTAAAGCTTAAATATTAGAATTGGGGTTTTTTTGCTCAGAGCTTTGATATTCAAATATCTTCACTCAGTTTGGTGTTTAAATTATGTATTATTATTATTATTATTATTATTTCCATCACTCTGTATATTTCAATGAAGTGCTAACACATAAACAGTCATGACCACTGCCACTGAATGCCAGTGAAGCTAACACAGGCGCCTGGTCTGTGGCTGGTGATGGAATGACCGCTGTGGCCGGATATAGTGTGAATGAGATTAGATGTCTGACTGTCTGTTTTAAATATCTTGTGCCTGAGTCAAATGACCAAAGTGAACCGAACAAGTTACAAAACATGGTACTGTAGTGCTTTATAACATGAGGAAGAAGGAAGAGGAGAGAGGATACGTGCTCTAGTAAACTCTGATATTATGTACAGGGGGTCGTGCACATATGCTTCATTGAAGTTAAGCTATGTGGAATAGTTGATTTGTAAGACACATCAGAATGGGATTATCATCCAAGTCATTAAATCATATCTAAGGTTCCAGCGGCCGGAGTTGGCTTTTTGTTTAGCAATTGTATTTTGCTAACACTCGCCTGTCCGAATTGTCAAGCATCTATCTAATTATATGGTAAACTCGATAATCAATCCTAATAATCAACAAAATAATAATATCAATAATAATAATAATAATAATAAATGGTATCCATGCTAGCTGTGCTACCTAGGTGTATCA
>OMLC01036252.1:14558-39883 GCA_900302585.1 Regalecus glesne
ACCTAGGTGTATCAGTATAGCATTAGCATGTGCCCCAGAGGAGTTAGCTAAATGGTAAATGTTCTTATATAGTGCTTTTCTAGTCTAATGACCACTCGAAGCTAAACTGGAAAGTGACAGAGGATAACTCAGTGCACATGTGCAACATCTGTATGACTTTAAAGCTCCCTGTGAGGACAGCGCTGTTCTAGCACATGCTCTTATCTCATAATTTAGACTTTTACTAAAATTTTGACTTTTTTTCTCATAATTTTGACTTATCGTGAGCATGAACATCGAGGCTATTTACACTTGCTTTTCCTTACTGTCAGAAATGGATTTCTGCACTGTCCAGTAACCTCAAGCCTTTTTTCATTTGGAGACTTTTTTTGCAAAAATACGTTGCATTTAATATTGAGTGTTATATTAGGAACATAAAATTCAAACTTCCATTACAGCTAAAAAAAATGTGTGTATGTTGTCATAGTTTTTAAGAAAAAAAAGCAGAAAAGTAGAAAATGAAAATACAGAATTGGCCAAAATTAGAAACAACTGGTCAGATTTGGAATCCGTGCATCTCTAGTTATGATTTTTCTTTTAAAAAAAACTATTTCACCATCCCCTGGTTAGGTCTCACTCACTCCACTTAAACCACGTGCACGTTTTCTCTAAGATGATTTTTCTCCTTCAGCTTTGGTCCTCATTGGCAGCTCTGCTGCTATTAGTTGCTCAAGCATAACCATCTTTTCCCCTGCATATTGACTGTTTCCAGGTACAAATTGTTGAAAAGAAGTTGGACTTAAGCAATGTGCAGTCCCGGTGTGGCTCCAAAGATAATATAAAACATGTACCCGGTGGTGGCAATGTGAGTAGCTAAAGGATGAACCCCTGGCTTACTGCAGTGTTGCAGCTCTTGCCAAAGCCCTTTTTTTTTACCTCTACTGAATGCATCTTCAGCAAGGAGCAAGATGTCAGGCACTACTGCACGAAACCTGTTTCTCCTCTGTGTTCAACTCATTTCAGTCTGACACCACAAAAAAACTCACTACTCAACTGTGATGAATTACCTCCCATCAATACTACTGGTCATAAAAGCTATTAATGGTCATGAGCATTTCATAACTTTGATTGCAATACTGCTAAATTGCTGGAGATAAAGCTGCTGCTATTTATACCCTTTTATAAGTGTTATGTAATGAATGCCATTTTTACACTGCTTCTTAGTTTGGCTAGTTGACCTGGATTGGTGCGTGGTACCATATGCTGCTATGGCATACCACACACACACACACACAACACATCTATTGCAAGAACTAACAGTGTTATGCAATGCTCACGGTCTTACTTCTACTGTGAGCTCGACGCTTCACTTTCTGTATCTTGACCTGTCCGTTTTACTGTTTGGTGGTGGGAAATGGTCATCATCTGAACTTCCCCCAAAACAACATGCATGATGACTGTATGTGGATGTGTACATTTTTAGAAGAGGCCTATTTGATCCGATCATGAGAGCAAACAAATTGGGCTAAAGGAATGTCATAGAGAAATGTTTTGGTCAATGGTGAGTCTGTGTGTGTGTGTGTGTGTGTGTGTGTGTGTGTGTCCTGGCTCTCCAGTAAGCTATGTCTGTTGTAGTGAACAGCAGAGGGATGACCTCACTTAGCAGAGACAGAAGCCCTTGTGTTGACAGACAACAGCCATCACAGGGGAGATTGTGATGAGGTCATTAGATCTTGCCTTGATTTGTGATGCATGGCTGAGAAATGTGGCCTTGATCTAAGATCAACATGAGCGGTGCATGTTTACAAATGCAGAATTCCATCCACTGAATTCATTGCAATTGACAAAACGTGCATATGTACAACTGAGACTTGAGCATATATCCACCTCTTGGACGTGATAAGGATGCTCGCAAAGCCTCTCGAACTGTAGTGCTGAGCACTGACGTCGATCTAATCCAGGAAGTTTAGAATCCCTGTGGATGTCATGTGGTTTGTGTTGTCGCTGTCACCATGCATCTCTATGTGTGTCCCCTTGTGACGACAGTGTTCCCCTAAGTTACCTCTAGAAAACTAACAGGCCACTTTGTAGGACCGGCTGTGCCCATGGCTGCATGTGGGGCAGGTTTGGAGTGATCGTCCATCAGAAAACTGAAACACACCATTTCTCTCCTCCCTCTTTTATCTTATGCAGATTCAGATAGTGCACAAAAAGATTGATCTGAGCAACGTTACCTCGAAATGTGGCTCCAAGGACAACATTCACCACAAGCCAGGTAGGAAAATAACATGAACTGAACTATAGTACAGTATACCCTATAACTCATTGTAATTTAAAATGTCTCATATATTACACAGCTTCTTAATAACTATACCTTCTTTCCTCTATATTAAGGTGGTGGGAATATTGAGATCAAAAATGAGAAATTGGATTTTAAGGTCCAATCTAAGATTGGCTCTCTTGACAACATCGGCCATGTGGCTGGGGGCGGAATGAGAAAGGTAAGACTGCAAACCAAACCCCTGAATGAATGAGCTGTCTGCTGTCCCTCTATCCCATACGGGCTCTCTCTACTGCATGTCTAAAGCTTTGCCTGAATAGTCTGGTGAGTGTGTACGTCCATTTTTCCTGGACACTCAAAAGTGAATGCGGAAACCGATTTCACAATCAACTCACAAGGAAATCACAGACAGTTAAATCAGCTCGTCTGGACACGTTTAGTGGGAAAAACGCTTCATCACTCATCTAAGCGTCCTCTTCAGTCCCAACTGACTCCAGGTATCCTCACCCTTATAGACAATAGGAACATACGGACAGAAACCAATGATCGGTTTCATATCCAAATTGCCACGACCGTTAACTCGAGTTACAATGGCCATGTGTACCATTCACAGAGGTACACATGGTGCCCCACCACAGAGGAAGGGCATGCATCAAGATTTTTCATAAGGAGTGCATGTACTAGTAAAGACGGTAGTCTCATGCAGTGCATGGTGATATGTCTCACAAGGTAAATCCAAATTATCTCAGGATTTACTGATGGGGTAAAACGCCAATATTCTCCACAGCACAACAGTCTACTCGGACTCTACGGTCGGCTCCTACAGTATTTTCTATCCTTCCTGAGCATAAGACACAGAATAAGGATTGGATTCATTTAGAAAGGTGAATTGTTGGGCCTGCTAGGTGACTCTGGCTACCTGACCACGTACTCCAACTCTAGCCTACCATTACATTGTCACCATTCACCCTCCATTTTGCTTTTCTCCTCTTTTGGTGTAACAAGTAGCAAGCCTCATGTTTCCATAAGTGCCCTCATCCCCTCTCCAGGAACCAACGCCATCATTCATTTACCAATATCCGCTTGTTTTTATCATTATTCATTATTATCATATTATTATCATTTGCTGATTTTCCTTTGTTTTTGTTTTGTGTTACAGCATTCTGATATGTGTTGACCCCATCACATCTATTTTGTTGCATGCTTTGTCATTCCTCCTGCTGGGGCTCCTCTGTAGAGAGAGAAGGGGAAGGAGAGAGAGGGGAGTACCTCAGACAGCCCCTCAAGTGGGGACATGTTCAACCCTTTCCCTGCAGTTTCTTCCCCACAGTCACCCCAGAATGTCCCCTCAGCACCCAACACACCCATCTTGACGAACCCCCTCATAAAGATTGAGGATTCCTGTAAGTACTGATGAAAAACATGTCTCGTAGGTGTGCTGCTGCCTGTCGCGGTAGCCATGCCTGCTTCCTACAGCATATTTTCACACAAAATCCTTCCTGATGTGTTTCTTAGCTGCAGCCTGGGAATTAGCTTCAGAGGACCGTATTAGTGTTATTCTAAAAGAGGATCCCATGTCATTTGTCCCTTGCTAGGAGGGGACTGCAGTTCCTCATTTCTCTACACTGTATATTTAGTCATCATTCTATGTGTGTCAAGCTGTGCCAAATGCCAACCGCCAACTGATCCATTTGAAAGCAGGTTTATGGAGATTTGCAGGGATGAGTGTGTGAAGTTGAATTAGATGTTCCTATCTTGGTTTATTGAATACATTATTTTTAGGCCCAAGAGGTCTAACTTAAGATCCTGTGTGTTACTGAATGTTTTGTTGCATCCAGAGTTGAACCTCTAAACACATTGAAACCAACATACATTTTCCCATTTGTTAATAAAATCTTTGGGAGAAGGATACCACTAAGGATGACCTTAAGAAAGAGATTTTCCCATGTTGAGCCTTGGATGTGCCACTAAATCAGTTTCAGTAGTCAGTCTGCCCACATGTGCTCCAAAATTAATATGATCGTCAAACAAGGGGGTCAAGCGATGTTCCTGTTTTTTAAATGAGAATTAAAGCATCCAACCCTCGAGTGGAAGATTTGCCTCCACACAAGATATGTTCAATTGTACCCGCTAGAGGGCGCTCCAAGTCATCCAAAGTTGTCCAAAACACTGACAGAACAATTCTATTGCAATTTCTTACCGAGAAACAAATACCCCCAAAAAATGTCAACTCTAACTCACCTCTATGCATCCACTGCCTTTGCAACCAACTGGCTTGTTTGTAGAAGTGCTCAGCGACTCTCCGGGGTGTTCTCTGAGCTAGTTCATGACTGAGCTGTCCCTTAACCGACAGATTGAGATTCACAAAGTGAATTTCCGTGAGACGGCCAAGGCCCGCACCGACCACGGTGCTGAGATCATCTCCCTGGAAGACTCCCCCCAGCAGCTCAGCACCGTGTCCTCCTCCGGCAGCATTAACATGGCGGACTCCCCGCAGCTCTCCACGCTGGCTGACCAGGTGTCCGCCTCCTTGGCCAAACAGGGCTTGTGAATCCACAGCGTCCCAGGGGCCTCAGCCACACTTTTCACGTAGAGGAGTTGTGATGCCTTTCTAGTCATTTTCACAGGACTTTTTTTTAGCAACCTGTCACTGTTTTATCCTTCACTAACATTTGAAACTGTCTTTGAGGCATTAGTAGAAGAGGTCTTTAAAAAAAAAAAAGTAAAAAGAGATTAAAAAATGTAGGCTAAGCTACGCCATTTCATTTCTCTCTGTGGTCCTTGAGCTCTTATTTACTATTATTTGTACCTTTTGTAAGTGTCCCTTTACGAGTTTAAGCACCCCAATGGAGCTGAAACCTCCAATTTGGGTCCGAATCATTCACTTTCAATGTCGTCGACATCCCGCCAACTCTTCTGTCCTTTTAAAGGCTCATTCGACTGTCTTTAATGACTGCTAGTCCCTTACAGAGCCAGGTTTTCAGTGTCCGAATAATCTTAAATGGTTGTGTCCTGACGGCTTCTTGATACGCTTGAAAACAGCTTGAGAGGGTAAATCGAAGTTTGTGGAAGAGCCTAGTCATTTGATGGCTTGAAACCGGAAGTGGGGCTGTTAAATATGGCGCGCCGAGTGAAGTGTGGTTAAAGCTGTTCCGGTAAAATGGCCGCCAGAGTTCTCTCTGAGGCGGTAAAATGTCAAGACCTCAACGCTGTCTTCGCTTTGAATAGGCCCCAACATGCAGAATAGCCTCCTGCACTGTTGGGCAACATTTTATAAATGTATTCTGTGGATATGACATGTATTTGATATGGGGGAAAACACCATTTGTATTGTGCCTGCTACTGTCAGTGTTAATTTATTTTTTATGTTACTGCTCGACTGTAAATGTTCTAAAGCTTGACCTCTGGGGTGGGGAAACACTGAAGTATTTCAAGTGTAAACATAAATGGATAAGACACCCAAGATGCTTGAAAGAGATGAGTATGGGATGTTTGAGATCAGCGGTTGATTTTTTTAATTTAAACTGATAGATTATTATTTACAACTATTGAACGTCATTTGCTCGTTGGTCAGAGCGAGGCGACAAGTGCTGTCAATTGAATTTAACCATATACTCTTCCCCTATTCAATCAATGTATTATTTACACCATATTGTAAAACATAGTGTTCTGAAATGACTAAGATGGCAGTGTTGAGATGTGAAAAATGGTTGACTAGTTAACTGAGTGGAAGCTAAAGATTCAGCAAGAATTGCTAAACTAAGGGGCGAGTGGTTTGGTCATGTTGTGCGTTACTGCGAGAAATATGTCAAGTCAAGAGGTATGACCATGTGTTGAACATAACCTTTATGAGGGTCTTTCATTATTACCATGCCATTGATGCCCTTTTCCTCCTTTGATTAAAAGGCCGTTAACAAAAGGCTGTCATCAGATATCAATTTACATTTTCATCAGGGTAGAGAGATACCATTTGAATACTTCATGAACTTAACCTGACATCTTGCAGTCTGCCAACGATGTTTTATTAGGTTCAATTTTGATGTAAAAAGAAGGAACTTTAAAATACTTCGAACAACATGTTTGGATTATTTAATCAAATTCCCCTTATCATAGATGTATTCAGTATCAAATGGACATCGAATGGGAATGAAATCAGGAATGTTAGCCTCCCCTCCATATCTGTCTGGGTATCCTCTACCCCTCCTGTTTGCCCCGATCCGTTTGAAATAGGGAGACATGCTGCCCTTTTATAGCAACATCTGAAACAAATATGCACTGTGGTTTCATGTGATTCAAAATACAAAAACATGTAATGTTCCTGATGTTGGTGTATCTATCCCGACAGTGGTTCATCCAGTTGATCTCGATTGCTGTGGTAATTAAATTCTTGCATGCACATCATGTAAGAGAAAGCGGTCTGTTTCGTTGCCTCCCTATCACGCAGTGATCTCAACGTAAATATCCTTGGCATCGCCAAGTGAAATCCACTTGGATTGAGATTCAGACTCATACAGGGGTGTTATAAAGGTTTGGGGCTGTGTTTGCGGTAAGTGTGACCCAGACTCGGCCTTCATCCAGACGGCCTGAGTGATTGACGTAGAGATTTTAACATCCACGCTTTGCACGCTGCTAGCCAACCCACACCTTACGGGCGACGACGTCATCAGGAGCGTTCTAAGGTCATCCCGGCTCCCGTTGGGTCCCAGCCGAAGTCCCCTGCTCAAAATCCAGCTATTCATTCATAGGAATAGCTGCATCAAGCTGCATTGAGCATGCATCAAGACATTCAAATGAGTATTTGCATTCCCAGTTTACAATTACATTTTTATATCCGTGGTTAGAGGTGAAGTTTGTTTTAAAAGGAGACAATATAAAACACCCCCCCGCACTTTCATTCAGATGAATTTCAATTGACAGCTGAAAAATATGACTTTGGCCAAGGTTAACCATTTTCATATGCTTGCTAAATTACTGCTCAGCCAGGAGTAGTGTTTCAATCATTTTGGGACATGGATTCATACCATGAAGATAACATTCTTAAAAATGTATTCACTCCTTATTTCCCCCCCTCCGTTGTTGGTTTCCTTGAAGTTATAACTAAAATTCAATTATCACTTGCTCATTTCTGATTAAATTTTGCTCTAAACCATTTCTTGTAAAAACAAGCTGGAAAAAAATCCATATTCAACGTTAGTTATTAGCCAAGGGTTATCTAGTCAGGCAGCCAGCACTTTTAAATCAGCAAAGTATAACCTTTAATGATGAGATACCTTCACCTTTAAAATGGTATTTTTTCCTCTTTATTCATTGATTCTTTCAGGGACTTCAATGGGGTGAAGGCCATGGGACTGGGACCCAACAGACTTTAGGTTGCTTTTCTGTTGGGCATTTTAGACTGCAACAAGGGCATGCTTAACAACACAGTAACCTGCATGCTTTAGCCTCAGTTTTTTATCCATCACTAATAAGACAGCATTCATGTGAGTGTGTAGGATGTGAGGCGATGTTACAGGATGGACAGGAGGCTTTGGGAGATCCAGAGATCCGTAGTTGACCCCATTGAGTGTATTGTCAGCATTTGAAGGGGGGAAAGATTGTACTTTGATGGCCTCCTCTCCACATACCTTTTAACTGGAGAAACTGGAGAGGTGTTGGCAGTAACCAATCCCATCAATTTTGGAGGATTTTTCAAGCTGTACAGTTGTGGAAATGTGATTGTTATCGTCATTGTGCATTTTATCAATAACTGGTTTATGATTCTTGTTGCTGTATGTGTATTTGAAAATAAAAGCTTTCAAATCACTGTCATGAGAGGTTGAGAAAATGCTGCTTCACATTGAGAGACCCCAGAACAATTGCGCCAAGTTAAACATAAATGTTTTTAATGGTACTATTTACAAAAAACAATTCGGCTTTTTGATTAGATTAACTGCGGCAACAATCGAACAGGTACACCGACATCTTGCTCAACTACAAAAGAAAAAACAGTGATTGAATGACTGCGGCATAAAAACACAGGTGTAAAATTATACAACCATAGAGTTTGCATAGCAATTAGTTACTCAAGGGGGAAATAATGTGGTTATGACATTGTGGGGTGGCAAAAAAAGGTCTTGCAACAGGAGTAGTCTATAGATCAAATCCATATGAGCAGTGAAATTACTTACTTTTATTATTAGAAAATATTTCTTAAAATTGTAAGTTTGGAGGTTGAGGTGGCTTCTAGCTCAGCAAGAGCTGCTACATTTGAGATGGTTGCAAAAGAATGCTTATTGTCAAGTTGAAACAGAAAAGTCTTTTACTTCAATTTTAATAGGTAATTCTCAGGCATGTGCGTTATATTGTGGTTCCATGTAGACATCTTAGTTGTGAATTCCATATTTGCCACAATTTGACTTTTCCAACATAGCACATCAATAATTGTGTGTGAGAAGGGGAAACAGGAGTGAATTTCTCAGACACTTAAATCATCGCAATCACCTGTATTTCATTTTGTGGGAGACAGAACTATAGAGGTAAGACTAGCTATAGCATGTAGCGTTTTCTGAAGGGCAAGCACTCTAAGGACACCCCCTGCCCTGTGGCCATCACCCACTTAGACAAAACCGGGAGATACAGCAAGGTAAGAGAAGAGCTGGTTACCTCTCCAAAGAAATTCTGCGGGAATGATTCACCTTCTAAACACAAATATTGTGTCATTGTTGAAACAGACAGATATACAAATAAAAATGTCAGGAATGAAACAGTGAAAGCAAACCAACAAAACTGAACTTGGCAGTTGGAGAAGTGCTCTGGAGATTTCAGACAACCTCTAGGGGGAGAAGGAGACCACATCCCAAATGTACCTGTTTTATTTGTATGGGAAAAGGGAATTAAAATGATTTTTTTTCTTGTTTTGTTATTTGTCACTCCACTAAAAATGTACATGGGAATTACAAGCAAACTAGTCAATAGAAAACACCCTTTGGCCATACTTTGAGGAGTCCGCTACATAGTGCGCTACAGGTGTACACGCAACATGAAACACCACTAAGCCCCCATGTACATTATTTAGCCTACTACAGAAATCATTTTTGTAACATGTTTTAGTTTTTTTTAACATTTATTCTTTTTTTTCCTGTGACAAAACAAGTGTAGGGAAAGGCTTCTATCTCCATAGTATTCACTAAAAACTGTGAAAAGTATTAGACTGATGTTTGAATATCAAACAACAGGAACCCTTTAATATCTTATTTTGCTTAGAGGTTCTGCTTGTTAATGCCAGAGTGTGCCTGGAGAGGGAGGGTGTGGGGGACCTCAACCTGTCAGTCATTCATCGGTGGGTGGGAGCCTTGTGTTTGGGGACATCATCTTCACAACCCAAGTCCATCTCATCAGAATCCAGCCTGCCATAACCTGTTGCCCGGCAACCCGAGATGCTGCGCACTCTGGGCCTGATGTGTTGGTCGCTTTCTGCCTCAGGCTCTGTGACCGGGTCCTCTGTCATAGGGAAGTTTCGCCTCTCCCATGGTGCCACCGTCTGAAATCATCACAATAATTACATTGAATGGCTATCCAACAGCATTTCAACCTTTTGAGTCTTCAACTTTATGTTTTTAATTAATTGAGTACAACTATTTGAAATCAAAGTGATTCCATAACGAGAATGATCAATCCTACATTAAGTAGGTTTCCATCAAATGCATTTTACCAGAATTTTTGAATATTGGCAAAGAAAATACAAATGTATGTGCTTTTTCCCAAACATATAGTGGCAGCTCACTGCTCCTATAAAATATGATAGGTTAAAATGGAAAGAATTCTAAATTTCCCCTACTGGGACTGATAAGGGAATCAACATTTTTTTAAAATATATTTTCCATCCACTACCATTATGCAAATTTTTGGAGCTCTTTTATCAAGATTAGCAATAGGTGGCGCTAATTCTCCAGTCAGGAGCCATAATACCACTGCAGAAGAAGAGAGGGCAATATGATGAGGTAATTGAAAGGGCACCAGGCAAACCTTAAAAGGAGGGAAAAATGATGGAAAGCTTGGTGACGGAGAGCACACCGGACAATGGAAATAAGGAGTTTTTAAAAACTATGTCCTCATAGAAGAGACCTGGAATTTATGTCAGTTTCTTACATTAATTCAAGGAACGTTTTTTCATCTCTCCAGTTGAGCGGATATTTGAGTGACATTTAAGTCACATGATTTCTGCATGTCATCATTTATTTACTGAATCTGTTTTCATTGCAGTTTGCCTTTACGCTTTTAGCAATTCACCAATTTTTCTACCTTCTCAAAGCGTAAAAACTTTTGGGGGCAAGATTGAGATTTTCTTTTTTCACCGTTTCTGCTCAAGTTTTAATGTACAAATTGAAGATGCACATACAATTAGGAATATGGAGACGAAACTAAAGAAAAACAGAAAAAGAGATTAACACTTACCCTTTCCTCAAAACAGAAATCTGGTGTAGAGCACCGTGTGTCCTCACTGGACAGCAGTCGGTGGGAGTCCCTGGAGCAGGGTGTATGGGGGTTGGAGGTGGCATCAGGGCTGGCGGGACTCATGGGGGAGGGCACATGGCTGTAATCGTGGAGCAGTGGGCAGTGGCCGGGGTCTGGGGATGCAGGCTGCGGGGTGGAGGGGTTGGTGCCGCAAAGCAATGGTGTTGTCCGTCCATCAACAGATTTATATGACCTATGGCACAAGGAGTCATGGTGAGAGTTGCCAGGAGAGTAACAGTCAACACAGAGACCAATCTAACTTCAGACTTATCATTGAAAATTATCCAGACAGCATTCTTCTAATACACTGCATTCATGTCAGACTGAATGTCCCTGGGTGTTTCATAGCCAAAGTACCGACCTACTGCCCCTCCTCTTAGCAGGTGCCAATGCCATCCAGGTCCACCGGGAACGCTCTTGGTCTTCACAAGGCTGGTGAAGCTGGCTGAAGGCAGCATCTGTAAGATCCTCCAACTACCGATAAAGAGCATGCATCAAGACACCGATAAAGACAGTTATTAGTCAAGACATCAGGGTCCAAGGATGCTCACAAAATTCACCACAACCATGGTTTTCTTGAGTTTATATTTACCAGAGGCAAAATCTATGGAAGTATAATCCATGATGTTTAATAACCAGCCCAGGCTTGATACATGGAAAATCATAACACTTGCCTCTCTTTCATTCTCCTCTTCAGCAATGGGCTGGGAGAAAATGTCCACTTCTCGCCAACTATGTAAAGAGGGAACAAAGAAATAATTTAAACACCCGAAGTGAGATGCTCCAACATCATCTTCAGTAAGAAACACCACAGAATTCACAGCACTTCAATCCTTAGGCCACAATGAGCATCACTCATTCATTAATACAAACTCTGCTCCTGGAGAGCTACCGTCCTCTAGGTTTTCACTCAAACTCTAATCTAACATCGGATTTGATTAATTAAGGTCTTGGTAAGTAGGTAATCGGTACAATCAAGTCTGTTAAATTGGGATGGGAGTGAAAACCGGGGGGAAGTAAGGTTAGCAACCACTGACCACTTAAGTGTCATGTAACTCAAATAGTGTCACAAACATTTATCAAGCTGAATAATTAGCCTTTCAACTACAACTCGAGTAGTGATAGTTGGTCTAATGTTCATTAATTACCTGGGTGTAAGAATCTCTTTATATTGCAGCTTTTCCACTCGAGTCGTGGCCGCCACAGACATCGGAATCACTATGTTGTTTATGTCAAATGAACTCTCACCTCGCCGCCTCTTGATTGGCTGCTGTTGAGGAGGAAATGACAACCATGTTTCAAAACACCATGTGAATTTATCTACAGATGAAACTAGAGCAATATACTAAACAGCACTGCTTTAAAACCTTATGTTTACAGGAAAGCAAAACTGAGACTCGCGCATACATTTTAGGGAAACCTTTATCCAACCACACTCTCTCCTACACATTGCTCATTGGTCAATAAATGTCACTAGATGTTAACTCTTACTCTTTGTGAAGCTTTATCTTCAGAAGCTAATAAGAAAAGTATTTGCTAACTGCATCACTAGCCACCAATGTTTCTGGTAATCATTAAGTAAATGTATATTTTATTGTGAATCAACTACCTTCTAGACCACAGCATTGGCTGATTTCAGTTACGATAATCTGTTAAATCAGCTGGTTTTAGTTATCAGTTGGAATGACAACCTACACCCTTTTAGCCCTCCATGGCAAATGGTGTGACACCCATGTTCTTAACATATTGTGTATAAAAGGAGCGAAAGTCAAAACCTATGCCCTCAAATAGTTGCATTCATAGGTGAGGAGAATCTTCATTTCACCATCAACCAATTTTCCAGAAATGATCCATAAGCCATGATTTAAGAACTGGATTCCATGAACATGGAATATAGAGCAAATTCCAAGATCAACATCCTGCGTCTCTGACCAGAAGAGTGCAATCCAACAGTGCAACAGCTATGATAAAGCGCAGAACCTGCAAACTCTCAGCCCTGAAGACCTGAGGTTCGGAGGATTTGTCGACTCCAACATTATCTAAGAGGAACTCTTTCGTTAATATTGAATATTGTAATACAGGTTAAGATATTCTTTGCAAATTCCTGATGTGGTATTCAAGCCATTTCATGTTGAGCTAGGAACATTACCACCAGAGGGCAACTCACTTCCCTCCCAATGCACCAAGTACACCCAGATGCAGTCTACATACAGTATGGGGCACTGGTACACATTTGTGAAGCAAGGCTTAAGGTTTAGGGGTTTAGCCTCGTCTTGCACATGTAGCCTTTCCTCATTCTGCAGGCTGTAACTAGGTGCTATTCATAAGCAGTCTAAAACTATGTGTTGAATCATAATCTATTATGGAAGTATACTGATAAGCTTTCAATGCTTAGTAGACATGAATCTTTTCTTTCTTTCTTTCAAGTAATGATCACAAACACCATTCTTTAATATCACATTTGATCAATACCTGCACAACCTTATATTCCTATTTGATCCTCTTGTTGGAAAAAAAAATTGAAAATGACAAAAGTCTATCATCTCCTTACAGGTGTGTTTGGTACACTCTGGCTGTTGGGGCCAAGGGGTATGGAGTTCTCAGAAGAGGTGGACAATTGGCGTGTCAGGGGTGTGTGGATGGATGAGTGCATGTTGGCCATTGTGGAGCAGGGACTGCCTGAGTCTAGGAACAACTTGGGGGAAGCTGGAAGACAAGAAGCAATAAAGATCCAAATGGGTCTATGTATATGCACATGACTGGGCAAATGTACCAAAGATCCCAAAATAAAGGGAAGCACAGTGTAGAGGATTTGAAAATATTTATTACCCATTGTTTCACCTGAAGTAGGAAGGGGGAAGAAAAAAAAGACTCACGGTCAATCCTATCTAGTGAGTGTTCTCGAAGTCTTTTACGACCGTAGCTCTTCTCATAGGGCCCCAAGGGGGATGAGAGGGCCTGTAGACGCTCTGTTTTGCACAGAGCCTGGCTCTCAAGCCTGGCTGCGCCAAGAACAGCACCGCTGCCACCAACACTGTTATCCACTGTCCTGGGTTTGTCAGAACGACTCTTATAATGACCCATCCCTGTGAGTCAATACAATCGGGTTATAATAAAAGATAAAAGACAGTAGACAAATTCCCTTCCGACAAGGGCATTTATAAATGTACATGATATGAATAATAGCTGAGTTTTATACATCTCATTTAAGCTAAAGGAATTACGACTGGACCCTGCATGTCAGAACTTTGCAGACAAGTAGCATGTACTTACTGACTGCCATGAGAGAGTTGGTGAACTTGTGCTTCTCTTTGGAGGAGGAGAGCTTGTGTTTGAGAGAGAGTTTTTTCAGTGGCTTACTCCTCTCCAGTGACTTGGTCTGCCACTGGCTCTTCATCACCTGCTGCAGACGTAAGCCTACACAAACATCTGAGAGAGTGCAAGATAACACATTAAAATTAACAACATTATAATTAAGAATAAGTGATAGAAATGTAATAGTTGACTTTTTCCCCCACTCAAAGGCATGCTGGGAGATTCCAGTCCTTTTAATATAACAGTACTTGAGAGCCAGAAACTCCACTTAAAATTTACAATTTGCAGGTAATACGGAAAAGGTACAGGAAATAACTGGGCTTAAAATTAACTGCAGCGTTAAGATTCTTATAGATGTAGCTTTGTCTTCACAAGCTATCAATCTTAAAAGTTTAATGGATTTCTTTTGGCAAAAACCAACACATTTCTTAACATTCCATGTGTAAAAAAAGCAGGGCAATGCTGTCACTGGATACCCGCTGGGTATAAAATGAAATTAAATAACTGAAAACAGTCATTGCACATGTGAGAGCCCTTTATGACCAATATTTTTAATCTGGCCACTCCTAGTGTTTTTTCCTTTCTGGATGTAAACCAGGAAATGATTGTGTAAACTCTCAGCTCTCGGTGGGCGGGGTCATGTAGTACTAACCATCGGAGAAAGAGAGGATAGGGTGGACACCAGGATCCAGTCTGGACAGGCGCTCCAGGGTTGGGAGTTCATACTGGGGGTCCTCCCGAGGGGTGGGCCGGCCACCACACATCACACAGCTGGAGTTCAGCCTACAGTTACTTTGGGTACAACTGATTCTCTGTGCCTGAGGGCAGTGGGAAGAAAGACAAGTCAAATGTTGTAAAACAGTCTTATATAGCACAAAGGACAATCTTTCCAAGCTCATCAATGGCCAACTGAGAAAACATTTCTAAATAACGCCGAAATCACTTGACATCAGTTCGGCTGGGGGGAGGCGCAATCAACCCAAATTATACCATGTCATAAAGAATACCGTAAGGTTTATTAACTCGTGGATATTTTATTGGGTGAATCTTGTTAACTGTCACAAAGATAAGTTTTCTTCCAATTCATCTTTATGCCTTTGAGGAAAGATGCCCTACTTTTGGATGAATAGTCAACTGTCTTCTGTTTACCCATCTATAAGGTTACAGTACTAGTGACTAAACCAGAATGACAGCCTAAAAAATGCTGCCTTTTGACCAAAACAAAAAGTATATTGTATTTTGTTAAAATGGCTAGCAAAACAGGTGAAACCATGGACTTAGCAATAGTTCTAATAAGACCTTGGATGGAAAACATTCATGCACACATTAGTATACAGTCTCTAATAACTTAAGCACACCTTGTCAGTTTTGAGCAGTGCTTTTGGGTTGAAACCAAATACGTTTTAGTATGACATAAGCATGAACACAAGTGCAAACTCAGATACAGTGAAACTCACCTTGCCGTTAAGGTTGGGCACAGTGTTAGGCTGAATGAGCCGCCGTCGTCGGCAGCTGACAAGGGGTCGTGTGCGAGCAGCCACGCATGTGGTATCATAGGCCGCTGGCTGTTGGTGCTTGGTGTCTGCACTCTCTGCCACTCTGTTGCCAGGACAATCAACAGGGAAGATGTGTTAACTTTCAGACCTTTGAAACCTTGTTTTAATAAACCACTAGAACTATAGATATGAATTATTGGTATTAAGCCTAAGTTTTGTTATTAACAAGAAATAAAATGAGTCAGGCTTTAAAAGAGGGGTAAAGATGAAGAAATATAATGAATATACTAAATTGTTGCCAATAGTCATTATTTTAAAACAGTTTCAGGAACCTGTGGATATTGGCATTTAACTGTACAGCCAGCTTAAAATTTCAATACGGAAGAATTCCACTTTTGGATACCAAAGCAACAGTAAATTTAGCATATCATTACTGTATGCACTTTACTTCAAGATAATTTAGCCATTTGCCAATCGCATTCTCTTTTCCAGCCCTCAGATGTTGCTGTGGGAAGTGTAGATAGGAGTTATCATTGGCAACTGCACCTGTTGAGTACACCATTAACTGGCCGTCCATTTTGACCTCTCCAGGGGCCAGGCTCTGTGGCGATGACGTGGGCGGTGACAGTGTGCTCCACTCGTTCTGAACTACCATCCTGGACGGATAGATAAGAGAAGCCAGTTAGACAAACCATACAGGCAAAAAGCGTAATGTCGTATGCCGACAGCTTTTAGTAAGACACACGAAAAATCCATATCATATCAGTTTCATAGTCTTCAATTTTTAGTCTATGTTCATAAACATAAAGACATGTATAAAAGACTAGGTCTGGGTGGACATGATTGGCTAATTATCTTCGCATATAAATTTATTTGTGTACTAAGCAACAATACAGATCAATTGTTTTAGATGCCTTGGATGGGAAACTACTAAATTGAGCCATCTGTAACAGAGCCAGTACTGACATAAAAATTGTAATGTCTTATGTTAAAGAAAATTCACTTTTTGAAATATTCCATTTTACCATATCTTTCTTACAGCATGATGAATGTTTGAAATCCCTAAAATGTTGTCAAACTCAGTGCTTTATCTCTCGGCAAAACTGGGCAGTGTTAAGCTTGAAACCATCAAATCATGATTATTCCTGAATCAGAATTCACTAATCTGCATCATGTCATTACAGAAGGGTGTGATAAACCAGTTTAATTGTTTAATTTAATCATGCTAAATAAAGGCAGAGAAAATCCATGGGTAAAATATCTTTATGCATGCTCAATAATCCAAGTACAGAAATCACAAAAAAGGTGAATCAGTTCATCTGGACAACGTTGAAGAAAAACATTTGGTGACATCTTATGGGTGACATCTTTAGTCTAAGCAGACTGCAGGTATCCACACCCTATTAACAATATAATTGCATAACAACCAAAGCAAAGGAAGTCATGAGGCATGCTCAATAATCCAGGTAAGAGAATCACAAAAAGGTGATTTGGTTCAAGTGGATATGAAGAATTATTCAGAAACGTTTTGGTACTCAAACAGGGGACATCTTGAGTCTGAAGATGAGACTGAAGAAGTCATCCGTTTAAGTGACGAAATGTTTCTGAATAAACTTCTTATCCAGTCAAACCAACTCACCTTTTTGTGAGAGCAAAGGATGTTTTCATAAGTTATCCATTGACTGGAGATTCAGTGGTAATGTGTACTATTCACAGAAGATTAGGCTGCCCTTCATCCTGGGTGGGGGGGTTAAGAGTACATCTGTCACCATCTTACATTGCTGCGATTGCAACTATTCCCCAATACTCTCTGAAGAGTACACATCACTACTGAATATGTGGTCAATGGCTAACTTACATATGAAACAATCCTTTTTTTGGTCATTATGCCACTATATTGTTTTTATAGGGCTGAGGATATTTGCAATCAGTTTAGACTGGGGATGTCAACTTCGAGTCATGAAACATTTCTCTCATTAAAACATGTCCAGATTGAACTGATTCACTTTTTAGTCATGGCTAAAATTCTGTGTTATCCTTCACATTTCTTACCTGAGTGCTTACAGGCTCCATCTTTACTTCTGTTCCAACAGTAGACAGTGCAATAGGAGCGTTGCCTCCCAATTCGACTGCACCCTATGGAATGCAGACTGACTTTAAACTAAGTCTAAAGGCAATGACATCAAGTACCTGTTATATGACTTGACTGTGAGAGAAAGCCTGTCACACACAACTAGTAGACATTGTTTGATCTAGGTTGCAACATCAACCCTCTACAATAAATGAAAATTGACAATGATTACTCAAATGACTGCTCATCATAATGACCAGAGTAAAATAATTAAGATGCTATACATCAATATTAAGGCAATTGTTGCTGCTTCAGTAGAATAGCACTATACAAAAATAAGTCGTACTACCACTTTATTTCAATTTGAGGATGATACAATTAACTTTCATTCAATAGTTGAGGCTGAAGAATGGAAAAGCAGAGCACAGCAAAACTGATGGCAGCATTTAAATTCAAAAAGTAAATGAATATGCAATGTAGGATTGAGGTGCAGCAGATAATCGACATGAAGAATGGCCTAGATGCTCGGGGATCAAGCAGATGTACACAGACTGGTAAGATTTGGATCAGACGACGTCACAGTAAGGCACACTGCACTCTGATCAAAGTCTTGGCTTATGCATAAAAACAGCCGCGGTGGTTCAGTGGGTAGAGTGCACACCTGGGAGTCAGTTGTTGGAAGCTTGTATCCTGCCGCATAGCTCAGTAGATGTGAGGAATTCATTGTAAAGCATTTTGAGTGGTTGCTCGACTAGAAAAGTGCTATATAAGACCAAAGTTATTCATGAGATAAAACTATCACAGTGCACACCATTTAAGGTGAATAATATCGTTTGAGAGTGAATTGGAAGAGAGAGATTAAACTAACAAAGAAACGGTGGCAGGTTATTAGAGTAATACATTTTAGCTACCAGATAATTATATGCAACTCCTGTTGGTAGTAGATCCAGAAGGCATCATGGACAAGGGGGGCTGTTTGACCAAGCCCTTTTGAAAAATCTCCCCCAATGTGACCTAATGTAGGTTTCTCCATTTTCTTTACTCTCCATGCTTACACTGTCAGCAAACCGTGTGTGTGTGTGTGTGTGTGTGTGTGAGTAGGGGATGATGATTGAGGGAGGGGTGGGTCAGGTATCAGCACCAACTCATGTCTCTACTTTTTGCTAATGGTTGAATGGGCTTTTCCATTTAAACAATTCGGAAAAAAATGCAGATGGGGGTTGCCCTTTAAGTAGTAGGATGCAGGTTATATCAGTCCAGGCCCATTAAAAAAAATCTTTATTTACAAAGTAGAAATCATAGTGCTCAACAAAAAGGAAGCAACTTAATAGGTATGTGGAAATTTGATTGCTAAATTTGGCAACTTTGAGGGACCTCTGCAGCCAAATGGTTTCACTGCATGCCACAGGCCAAACGGGTTGCAACCGTTACTGCTTGACTCCAGCCAGCAACTTTTGTTACATATCTATGACCTTTATCTCATGTTTACTACCCTTGTCTCTCTCCCCTTCATTTTCTGTCCGCCTTCATTGTCACTCCATTAAAAAAAACTAGTCTTTTTAGTTTGAGAAATCTAGGGGTAGTAATTTCCTGAAGGCAATAATAATGATATAAATAGAATTAAATAATGTACTGTCAAATAAAGAGGACTTAAAATGGGCCATATGATGTTTATGTTTTTGTTTCTAAATTGAATACCCGACATCTGGCAATGAGAGGTCTATTTCATGTCACGATTAGTCCCCCATGATGTGAGAGTGGAGATGGACTTCGATGGAGCTTGGGGAGGATTAAGGCCGGATGCCCTTTCCGACACCCCATGGTGGGCTCAAACCCACCGCCTCCAGCTCATCAGTTACCAAAGCACACGCTCTACCACTGAGCTACTGCAGCCCCCTGACATCTAGCAATGACCCCGGAAATTTAGTTATTTTCATTTCATAGGATGGATGAATCCTGGATAGAAAACTATGTGGGGAAACAGTAAATCACTATCGGGACTTAGCAGCATCTACAATTCTTATCTAATTCATAGTGCAATAAATGAGTGATTGTTTATGTGATAACAGGACTTAGACCTATGCAATGTTGAATTATAGGACTATTTTTAACAGACATCTCTAACATGAGGCAGGTTAAGACACTGACCTTGCTGGCACGGATTTGTCTGTAAATGTCCGTCTGCTGCCGGATGCGGTATTCCAAGTCTGAAATGTGGGCCTGAAGCCAATTCCAATGGCTAATGATGGCAGCTCTCTCTACTGTGTAACGGCTCTCTGCCCGCTTCCATCTGGAGAGCACAAAAAGAAATGATCAGGAGTTTCAGTTGAATTAATTTTGGTATGGAATTGCAATGCAGAACCATATGTCCAAGTAGTCATGTGAGCTCAAGTCTACTTATCACAATGCACTAAACATGTAACTTTGAAAATTTTAATCATTTCTCCTCCATCGGTTCGGGCAATTATGTGCATCATACAGGGCCAATAACCTCAAGTACATTTCATGCAACACTTCACTTGTTCAAGGGAGATCCAAGTGCATATGCTGAAAACATAAGGTGTTAAACAGGAAGCATCAATACATAAAGTACCTACATCTTTAATAAAATGATCAATCATTCAGTGAAAATAATCATTTATCAAACATGCCTCCTGGCATTTCCCATGCCAGACTGCAGAGGTCAGTGAATCAGCAATATAAAGAGCTGCCAGGAACAAAAAAACAGCCAGCAGGAAAAACTGGTCTAACCTCAACAAGCAAGACAGCCAGGCACACATCCTGTGCAAGGATGACATATCAAGATGCAGATTTCCATTACACACCTCTTACATAGGCAAAGAAAGAATGACCACTGAGAGCAAAGCATTCCATTTTACCAGTATGTCACAAACAATGGCATTTCAAAAGGCATGGGGGAAAGGAAAATGTCTGCTCTTGTATTGTGGTAGAACAACCACAGAGGGCGCCACTTAATCAAAATATGGACCAGCACTGACCATGGTGAAACAATGAAAATAATGACTCAGATGCCAGACAAAGATAGACCTTGTCCTCCCGAGCTTTCTCCTCCCCACTCCCTTTCAATGTTTTTAATTTCAAGAGCTTCACCAGAATAGAGGAAGGGAAATAGGGCTGTTGGCAAGATGGTAGTTAGGAAGGATGGAAAGAAAGAGCAATGGTGGGGACAAGAGAACAATAAAAACTCGGATCTAGATACCTTGGACGAAAGCAGACAGACTTCAAAAGCCTATAGGCTGCAGGACATGGGGGGGGTTGACCATACTGAGCAGTGCAACAGAGACTGGGATGACTTTAATAATCAAATTGGATCCCAGTCTCTGCGACAGTGGTAATGAGGTAATTTTGTATGGCTTATTGTTGTCAACAAAGTGTTACTAATGCCTAATTTTGAGTCTAGAAAATGCTTTGACTATTTATTTCAGTCATGTCTTGGCACATTTACCTCAACCACTGACCTATCAGTGGCACAGCAACATATAATCAAAGACATTATTCCAAGTAATTGCACTATATCCTGCAAACACCATTGCTACTACCACTCTTCAGAGACCAACTTACTCTTAAAGATACCCATCGGGGTGGCAAATGGTTAAAAGTACGGCAACCTGCATGAATACACACCTGGCTGATCGAAATGTACCATTTGGTTTCTCATTTGCATCCATGTTTGTATGGGTACTCCTCTAGAAACTGAAACGGTGCCAACACAGTGTGTGTGCGCTTCAACTATCACAAGTGTGCTGTTGCTCTGTTGCTCTGGCATTGGAAGGTATAAAATGTATTTTTCATGACAACAGCAGGCCAGAAATCTATTGTTCCTGTGGTAGGCAAGCAAAGTGGTCAAGGTGATTCTTTCTCCCCAATGACAAGGAGGGCTGAAGGTACGACTTATGAAGATCCTTAAAGAACTGATGTACGAGTAGAAATCTTAGCGTCTGCCCGTCAACAGAGCTCAGCCAGGCTTTGTGGTGGAAAGGTCATTGAAAAAGGACACTGGGCATACATGGGGGGGAAATGCGAGACAGAACTAGTAGGAGTTTATGTTGGATAGATTGATGAGAAGTTGGAAAATGGAAGAGAGACACTGCATGGTCTTATTAACAGGCAAAAATAAAAACTATAAAAGCTGTCAGAAGCCAACGGCCTTGATCTGAGAAGGAAGGATGAGCCTAAAAACAATGGTGGGAAAATTCCACCTCCAGACACTAGGAGCTCCATCCCCCCTCTACCAACACACACTATTCCCCCCACTCCCAAACACAAAGCACCGACAGCAATCACTACAGCCGTCGTTTTCTAGCTGTCAGCACATTCCCCATAGTGGTGCTTCTCTGGACGCAGCATATATGTTTGGTAGCACCAGTCACTCCTATACCATACCACCCCAGCTAAAACCAACATCTTCAACAACACTCCTATACTTCTCACAAACCAATGGATCCAAAGTGAATGCCAGTGATCCATCCAACCACCAGAAAACAAATAGACTACGTTTTTACATTTTGCACTTTGTATCTCCACGGGCATCCATCAATTAACTTCAGCTGCACGTCGATGGGAACAATCCTCAACCTCTTCAGTTTCTTAATCTGATTTTACTATGCAAATACAAAAAGGGAGGGCCGAATGATCAATTGGCTACTCTGTGTGCAACCAAGCACCAATTTGCTTTGCTTTACATTTTACAACACACAGCAATGTATGCAATTCAATCTATTAACAGCCAAGGTATAAGTATGAGTGTATCCATCAGAAAGGCCTTTTGTGGGTTTCCATTCTTGTGCGGTGGTTATAATGAGGCATCAGTTGGCAGAGAATCATGTGTACATTTTTTTTCTATTTGTGTTGGAGTTGAAACTTAGACTCAGAAGTCCCACAAATATACTACAATAATTACTGCTGTGGGATCAGATTATCAACTCTAGCATCTCCTCCACCGATCACAAAACGGATTCAGCCATTTTTATTCAGTTTTCTGGTTGGAAAGAGTTTAACACTCGTGATTATACTCGTGATTATAGACCGTACTGTAGGATCATTGCACAACATAAAAATGACTCTGCATTAAAATCATACTGATGTGACGTAAATGTAAAAGCAATCACTGAATACTGACATCATCAAGCTCTCTCACCAGCATAATTTGGTCATGAAGAGCACGATTATCAAACGATGAAGAGAACCAAGAAATGAGAACCTTTTTAACCATTCAAATCCAAATTGTGCATTAATGTAAATGCCACAGGAATGGCTAATTCCCATAATTAGAACTATTCCAACTACTTGAAGGTCATATATAAATCAATACATACATGCAAGTCCAAAGAAGTCATATATTAAGGTTAAGAATGGCATCAAGTGAAAAAAAACCTAATAGTTCATCACATTCCAATAGAATTGCAAACAATTATCAGAAATATTTGCTCTCAAATTTAGGCATGATGAGTCAAGGTCACAAATGTTTTTAGTATTTCGGGGGGGATGCTCCGCTGTGACAGCGACAGTAGAGATGGTTCAAGACTCAGCCTTGATATATGCTATGGTCTCTACCGGGCTATCTACCTGGGCACCCCAAAAACCACCCTTTTCATAAGAAATATATTGCCAGCATGGTGCCCCAGTGGTTAGTACCGTTGCCGCACAGCAAGAAGCTCCTGGGTTCAAACCCCAGGTCACCCCATGTTCTCCCTTTGTCTATATGGGTTTCTTCCAGGTACTCGGGTTTCCTCCCACCCTCAAAAATATATACATGTTAGGGTTAATACTCCTGCCTGTGTCCCTGACCAAGGTAATAGGAAAATAAATTGAATTGGTCCCAAGGCGGTGAGGCCCTGCTGCCCCTAAACAATAGGATGGGTTAAATGCAGACAACACATTTGTCATAAGAAACTATAGTGACTAAATGCAGTGAATTTCTCCTTTTTCATGTATGCTCAGTACCAAAACCAAAATAAATTACAAAGCTGTGGTTGTCGGTTCAAATTTCTTTTTTTTTCTAAAGTCAAGGGCTTTCAAACTGTACTTAGAGGGATAAAATGTGTTAAATGGGAAATACTTAGGCGAACAAACCATTTCATTTCAGTTTCCTTCCGGTGTGCCATTAGGGTTAACTGGTGTTTCAAGACACAGCTGGTCAAACTCCTTCTCTATATTCTGAGGATCTGTGAGTAGCAACTGCATAGTGGCTGGCATTTGGAAGGACAAGGCAGAGGGTGTAGGGTAGGAAAAAAACTAGAGGGTCAAATTCAGCCAGAGAGCTGCTGCAGTCATTACATAAAAGAGGGGGTTATGTAACGCCTGTGGGTTCATGTTGAGGAACTGGGCTGAGCTAAACACATCCAGATGTGTCAAACAGGACAGAAACCTATACACAGACACATTTACAGACATACATATAGTCACACACAGGGAAGGGGGGGGCAACTAAACTACCGAGACTGCAGCGTAATGCTGAGCCATAAGCATGAAAGGCACGCTGTAGTCTCAGCCAACCCAGTTAACCAAATCTACAGAGCAGCATGCAGATAGGCATTTTAACAGACTTGAGACTTATGAGAAAGTTAACTTTCATCATTGGCCCTGGATAGGATGTTGACTTGTCAACTGCACCTGTCGTCTAAGGAATATATTAGTGCCGAGCTGATAACCATTTGAAGTACTGTCTGCCTATGAGCCATTATGTAAGATCTGTGATTTCCTGATGACCATTATTGTTGTCTCAGAAACTAGAAACCTTGTCCACTCATTTCTTGATAGAGAACGTGCTGTACTCCATGTAACAAGAGTATGAGTAATGGACCCAATTTTCAAGTCTTTCAAATAAATATGTCATTGCTGCATTTATGCTAGGAGTGGAAATTAGACCCATCATAGGAAAAAACCTTTATAAAGTCAATCGCATCAAGTTAGAAATCAGTTCAGTAGCTAGCGCCACCCACATCCTGGTAGAGTCCATTACGGATGTCACATTCAGAGATATAGCAGCTTGAGCGCTGCTCTACAACATAAGCATGGCAACAGATGTTGGCTGGCAACCAATGCTCTAGATTACGGGAAACTACGTCTACAGTATAGACTGGAGCAATAGCATTAGTATTAAGCAATACGGGCAGGTTTTCTAGTTACTTTTCCAGTCTAGCCAGTTGCCCATGTCTTTCACCAATATTAATAACCAAGTTAGTAGGTTTAATGATTTCTGTACATCTGTACATGATTTTTCACCTTTTATTAATTCCAGCGCTCTTCCAGCGCTGTCCCAGCGCCGGAATAAATGAAAACATTGGATAAATGAAAACATTCCTCAACAAGTGTAGGAAAACTAAATGTCGATGGGGAAAAAAAATCCACTCTTGAAGTGCACCAAACTCCATATGAAGGAGTTATTGAATTTGATTGGTAAATAGACTTGTACGATTAAAATATTTGAGAATTATTCACTTCTATTTTATTAATGGTATGAGATAAACCAAGGTTTCTGTTGAGTTCCATCAATCAGCTTTAAAATGCCTCCCTATCTACCATTATCAACTCTTCTGCTAACGACTGAACATTTCTTTTTTTTGTTGACATCATCAGTCTGAGGATCAATCTTGCCCCCACTACCCCCTGCCCCTTTCAGAAATTGTTCTAGTTTTTGTGTAGTTTAGTTAAATACTGTAGCCCATAT
>OMLC01036255.1:0-14453 GCA_900302585.1 Regalecus glesne
CACACGGCTGAGATTTACAGCGTAGGGGCATTGGTCATGGTGACCGCTTACACGTATACCTGCATCAGCAGCTCTCAGGCTGGGACGAGAGAAAACAAAACATTTCCGCGATGACTTCGCAGACCACAAGCGTGGTAACGAAAACAGAGAGATTGTGACTGGTGCAAATTCTTCTCAGGATTATAAATGATGTTCCACATGGCTGAGCGGCGTTCAGCTCCTAAAATGCATGTGCATAGATAATGGTGCAATAACAAATGTTAGACTGTGCACGGAAGGGACAAGCAGATCTATCGCTCTGACAGGTTTAGACTTCGTTTTTCTGCACTCATCATTGCACTCCAAACAGATACCTGTAATCCAATAATGGATTCGATGTGGTGCCCTCAGAGATATGTTCAGGTGAGGAAATAAGTCACTTTACAGTATTATATTCAGGAGAAGCAGCTCTATTAAATTGTCATTGTACCGACATACAATAAAATTGTCTTCTGCATTTAATCCTTTTTGAATAGGAGGAGTGAGCAGCCGCAGCGCCCAGGGACCAACTCCAGTTCTTACTCCAGTCCTAATGCCTTGCTCAGGGGCCCAGGCAGGAGTACTAACCCTAAAGTGTTTTTTGACGTTGGGAGGAAACTCATGCAGACATTATGAGAGCATGCAGACTCCACACGGAAAGGACCTGGGATGGGATTGGAACCCAGGACCTTCTCACTTTGAGGCAACGGCGATAACCACTGCACCACCACAGTGCCTCAGAGTCTCTTGTTGTATATCTATGTTTGAAAGTCTTGTTCGTGTCCTTTGTTATGTCAGGAATTCCAACAGCTCAAATTCCTCACATGAGTCTACTTTGCAAACAATGAACGTTGAACTTGAACGTAAACATGCGGCTTCCACTGATTCTGCAGCCAACATACCATTTACCAGGGCCGGCATGCTATATGTGCACTCATTTAGCCTCTCTACTGGGAGATTATATTCAATCATATATACAGTCTCTGTACCTTATAAAATGGAGCCTGTTTAGTAGGATTGAATTACGCTTTGTTTATTGGAACACATACTGATTTCCTCAATCACTATTGAAATAACCACAGCAAATTGTTGAACCCCACTGTGGGTTGTGCTGCAGAGCCATCCTAACCCATGGATATGTGGTGAAAGCTATAAAAGTTACAGTGGGTTTGAGCTCCATGAGAAGGGGAAGAACTTTCTTACAACCAAGAAAAACATGTTGTTGTTTTTTTGCCCTGGTTAAAAAACAAACAGGACCAAATCAAACCCGATGGGAACAGAACAGATGAGAAGCTCATTTTCAACTACGTCTTCAACTTTGCTACCTGTTGAGATGATTGCAAAACCGGTAAGGCTATCACACAATCGGCCATTTGGAAATGTATTGTTTTTCTATCCAGTCTTAAACATTTCTTCATATACCCCTACTGACCAGCTCTTTGCTCTCTCCAGAGAAGGCCTCCTCCACATACAGTCTTCCCACAGCATCATCCATGTTGTTGCTGACATACAGAGCGCACTGACGCCACACAGCGGCTTCTGATGTAGTTCCAGACAGAGCCTGCAGGGGGGTGAGATGGACGAAGTAAGTGGAATAAACTCCTCCATGTAATGCTTGAAGCAGTCAGTGCTCTTTTCTGCCTTTTCGATATCAGATTCTCTTGATGGTTCAAATGGCCCTAAATCGGGAGTGGACAACATGGTCTAGAAAGGAACAGAGTTGGGGCATGTCTTTGTTCCAACCAACAAACTCCATCACCCAGGGTGCACTAAGGGTACTACATACCCAACACGTGACGCTCAGCTGTTCCCATTTACGATCATATTGTCTTGATGCATGCTCAATAATCCCGGTAAGGAAATCCCAAAAAGAGGTGAATCAGTTCAACTGGATCAGAAGTTTATTAAGAAACGTTTCGTCACTCACCAGGTGACTTCTTCAGTCTGACTGATTCATCTCTTTCTGTGATTACGATCATATTGTTTCCAGGGTGGTGAAGTCATAAACCGCTCCTCTGATTGGCTTACCATAAACCTAACCGACCCAATCAATGGAGCCATGAGTACTGGCCAATCAGACGTATAGTAGGGCGAGTTGCAATCTCTCGCACGAAAAATAAATGTCTTCCGTCACTCGCCTTCTTCTGTCGGCGGCTACTCTTAGTTAATGCTAATGTTTCAAGTGAATGTTATGTTATATTAACCTTAAAATACTTTCGGCCAGACCCCAAATGGGCAACACGAAGAAAACACCTACAGAGACAGAGGACACGACAGACCGTCAAAAGTCGAATCTTACAATACTAGATGCAGGCTAAGAGCAGCGAGGTAACGTTACCGTCATTCACTTGGTGAAATACGTGCATATTGTACACAACGGCATTATCTCCTAATGTCTTTTATTCACCGTAAAACTTCATAATGTCATAATGTTTTGCAGATTCGCGTGCCTCATCCAAGTCGGCAGAACAAGTGGTAGCCTTCATGGGCCATATTCACGTCTTTCCAAGAGCAGGTGGAGAAGTTGAAGGCCCTGGAGGTAGACATGGATGAGTACTCCCGTCTCTTATTTTCGCCTGTATAGTCTGGTCTTGTGCATATGTCTGAACATAGTTGTGCCGTCATTGTATGTGAAATACCTGTGAGAGCCATGAAACCGTAGTGAAATTTCATTTAGTGAAAATCTACATGGCCAGTCCACTAGTTTTGATACCACCCAATACACACATCGCATATGAATAAGGGAATCCTGCCTCTTATTTCGTTTCATTTCAAGCTGCAAACATAAGCATGATGTGTATGATAAGGTTTAGTGGTGAGCGGAGGAGGAAATAACTTGAAGAGTTGTAGGAGGGAGGAGAGGAAGAGCATGAAAAGGGGAGGGGGAGTAGTAATGGTGGGTGGTGAGCAGACAGAAAGGACACACAAAGCGATGCTAACAGAGGCTCGGTTCAAGTACAGTACTGGTTGCATACTTTACGGAAGGCTTTCCTGGTGTCTCTGTATGATCTACTCAGGCCAAACACCATGTTCATCGCAAAGCGCCACACCATGTAGTTCTGTAGATCCCTATGAAGGTGTTGAAAGAAGAAATCATACCAAGCAAAAACAGTAATAAGTGAGCAGCAGTTTGAAGTATATGTTGTGAACCATCACCCCCACAGATAGACACCGCATACGGACACTCTCACTTTGCATGCACTAACACAGGGATGCACAAATGCTCACATTTTCTTTCTCACATACATGTGTGCACACATACACACACACTTACCTCTTGGTGTATTTGGCCAGGACATGGTTGAGTTTTCTGTAGTAATTGGGAGAGTAGTTTATGATCTTCTCTGTATCGGAAACATTGATGTTTACTGTGTCCATAATCCTAGCTGTGAAGTAGCTCCAGTCAAACACCTTAAGCGAGATCCCAAAGAATCAGGGGCAAAGTAAAAACATCAGAGAGTGGCTCGGAGGTCATTTAAATGATAGGCTTTGACCAAGATTAGTGTATTGTTACCTGTGACTCAAGCTCCAGGGTAAAGTTGGCATTGAGATCACCCAGGTCCATTTTGTTATAAAGCAGCACTGGGTTGTTACGGTCTTCTGGAGTATCAGTAGCCTACCCGAGAGAAATAGACATACAGGTTGGGATATTTCCTAGGATAAGAGGAGCCTCTGAAGCAAAAAAAAAGTTTTGAGAACTACTGTACCAGAGGATTTACAGGTCAATTGCAGCCTCAATTTGATAACTGATTTTCCAGATTGTGAGGAATCTGCACTGGTCTGGGCAAAACGGGACATATCCAGTGTGTCATGCTGTCCTGTAATGTAGCTGAGTACAAGATTAAAATCTCTAACCTCTCCATCAAAGTATTGGCCAGACAGCGCTGTCATGATTATATGAAACATGCTTGATTGTTTTGACTCAATTCCTGCCAAAACATACCATTCTGGTATAGTGTGAGCTGGTCAACCACAAAAAACTGAAGTAAAAGTAGATTGAGATCTGCAAGTAAATCTGCAAATTTCAGCTGTTATGCGTCGGATGCCTTGTCCACTTGATCTGATCTGGGTAGAAAAGTTGCACTTTGTAAGGGGCTTAAGAGGAAAGCCACTTTAAATCACCTTGTATTCTTACAATTAATTTATTCTCTGCATTTAACCCATCCTGTTATATAGGAGCAGTGAGCTGCTGAAGCACCCGGGTATTCACCCCAGTTCTTTTTCCTATTGCCTTGCTCAGGGCCACTGGCAGGAGTAGTAACCCTAACATGCATGTTTTTTTGATGATGGGAGGAAACCCATGCAGAGATGGGGAGAAAACTCCACACAGAAAGGATCTGGGATAGGATTTGAACCCAGGACCTTCTTGCTGTGAGGCAACAGTGCTAACCACTGCACCACCATTGGTTTGGAATCGGCAACCCAGTCAAGTGGATGTGCCCCACATCCCCTCTACTTTCTCAAAAAACATGTACAACTAGGTTGCTGATGCAGATACATCTCCACAACTAGCAAACATATTTGCAGTCTGAGATGGGGGTGAGCTCTGTAAATGTCATTTGGCTGCCTTGTAAAACCCCAGCATTGGCATCGAGAGAAGCAAAGCATACCACTGAGAGGACTAGAGAAAAGCAACACACTAATGCTGTTGTGTATTGATTATTAATGTGTCCCTGATGACACTCCACAAATTCCTCCATGCACGCGCTTTGATACGTATGTTCACTTCTTCTCCTGTCCCACAGTTGGTCATTCAGTAGTTGTTACTACTAAGACATAGTGAATATACAACACTGGCCATGTGGAAAAACCGTTTACATCATCAAGACTCTTTTTCTTTTTTTCAGGGATCGATGTGATCCAGTACACTGTAAGTCAGAGTAACTAGCACAGAGAAGGGTTTTGGCATTGTGTGTTCACAATCTCTGCCAAATGAAGCCAAAAACACACTGTAGGAACAAGTGAGTTGCTGATGGAGAGACTTGCTTTTCACCTTGTTTTCTTTCTGGTCTTTTAATTTTGACATTCCCCACTGTCTTATTTTGTCAACAACACTGACAGTCAAGATGACATTAAGTTATAAAAGTAGACAGTGGGATAGGTTATATTTCTGCTTCAATTAATGGGTGAAAACTTCAAATTGCAGATACGTCGGCCCTTTTAAGGGTTATATCACGAGTCAGTACTGTGCTTGTGTGCTGTGCACATGAATCGGCATCCATCCATTCAGCTACTTATTTAAAGTTAAGTCGCTGCAGTAGCATTTCTCGCGGGGCACCCCAAAACTTCCCTTTTTCTGGCCCCATCAACTAGCTCTGACTAGCAGATCCTGAGGCGATCCCAGGCCACTGTGGAGATATAATCCTTGCACCTGATCTTTGGTCTGTCCTGTGGCAGTGTACATAATGATGTGAATAATAATAGTATATATGTTTTCCTGTAAATAATGGACTTGAAGCTTTAAAAGACTAGAGGAAGACCCAATGGGGCATGTTGGATGGTATCGGGTTGTCAAGACTAATAGTGTCGATAGTATCATTGATTAAAATGTGGGTGTATCCACTGCAGGAGATGGATGGCCAAATAGTTGCCTCTGCTCCAGACAGGAGATGATTGTGCAAGGCTGTTGTAGGAAAACGCTAGGTGAAATGTGAGCATTTTCTTACATTGGCAATGTCTCTCTCCAGCTCCATAACCCTGGTCACCTCCTCTCTGATGGAGGTTTCGTTGATGTCCAGACTCCGGTCTGAGCGGATCAGCTTAGCCAGGTCAATCATGAACTGCTCATAGGCCCGGCATGCCTGTTAACAGAGGAGGAAGTTGTTTATTTGATCCAAACCATGACATGCACACATTCATGCACACTCACTCATGCACAATCACACTGCACATACACTGTACTTCTATACTTGCCTCAGGCTCAGCGTGGTGGCTAAGTGCTCCTTAGTGAATATCAATCAGAGGTTATGGTGAACTCAATGGAAACCAGACCATTACATTGTCTCCCCCAATCAAAAACATCTGGTATGGCTGGCAGTGAGGGCCAAATCTGTTTTGCATCTGATGCAACTGATTCCCTTATCTGTGTGTTATTGGAGTGTTTTTGTGTTAAGCTCATGCGCATGTATAAACAGACATAGAAAGCCAAGAAAACACATAAGCACAGGCACAATAGCAGTTTAGATGAGTTCAACTAAGCCCCTTTCTGGTTCTGGTGTGTAAATTGATGTGTTGAGTTGACCTCGATATGAACACCAGGGGATATCAAACATAAATTATAGGGTCCGTCCCAACTAATACACCCCGAAGACATACATAATTTATTACTTGAAAACTTAAATGTGTGTGTGTGTGTACTACCTCTGCATAGGGTCCAGTGCAGGCATAGTAATCTCTGGACAGAAGGCCCAGGCTAGTCTGCTGGTCAAACTGGTGAGAGCCAGAGAACAGAATACAACTATTCATTCACAACAGAGTAAGAAATAAAAAATACACTCAATCCTATTTAAAGTTTGACAGGATAATGAAACGAGAAGAATTCCTGCTCATACTGAATGATAGTATATTAGGTACTGTGTGTCTGTGGCATAATGGGTGTGTGAGAGGAAAGGGCAGAGAGAGAAAGTTGTAGAACGAAAGACTGGTTGGCTTTCCTGTTTGAACCATTCCTCCATCGATCCGTCGTCGATGGCTTATCCAAAGTCGGGTCACAGACTCGTGTTGGAGTCTATCCCAGAACTCATTGAGCAAAAGGCAGGAAAACATTCTGGACAGGATGCTATCTCAGATTTAGCATCTAAGTGTTCAGTGTCTTGGTCAAGGACACTTTGACACGTTTTCTTCAGGAGGTGGGGTTTGAACTACTAACCTTCCAATGACTACGTGACTGCCCTGCCTCCTGAACTATGCCCCCTGAACAATTCTTGATTTGTTTTGTTTTTTTATCTTCCTCAGCTGGCCTGGTTTGCTTGCACATAGTTAAACCAAAGAGAACCACATTTTGTCAAGTGTCATGCACTTGCTAATGCATGGGGCTGTGGCAGATTGGTGTGTCCGAAAAGCCAGAGGCTATGGATTTAAACCCACCGAAGGGCATCAAGGAGGGGGATCCAGCCTTAATCCCCCAAACTTCATTTAAATTTGTGTCCACCCCCACATTGTGGGGACTAATGGTGACTTGTAAAACGGCCTCTCTGTCATGCATTTTCTAATATCTTCCATGTATTGATCTGAAATGTGGAGGGAGAAGAGAAAATGCCAATCCATATCAGCAATACTTTTAACATCTCATGGCTCATGCATGCTTCTCACATATTTGACTTTATGGTACTTATCCACCTGTAGCACAACTTAAAGGAGCTTGCAGAGTAATGCAAATGCCAATGAGATCTGTATGTTGTTATCACAGTCTATGTATAATCCAAAGGAGCCACACTGCTGTCGGATACCAGTATGAGAGCAGAAAATTGGAAATGTGACAACATAATGCCCTTTTGGTACATTTTAAGGGAGACGGTAGACTGACTGTCTGACTGACTGAGCTGATGAGAAATGCATCAGCCTACAGCTGCCACATTTCAATCAGGCTTTCGTTTGCTAATAATTCAGGTTGAACAGAAATGTCACAGTACTGACCAAAAAAATAATGAGATGTTGAAGTGGAATTTTTATTCCTGCTTTAGGAAAGTTATGTCAATATCATTTGCAAGGTTATGCAGCAGTGACAAAGTGTTTTCTCTTAGAAATTTTGGCAGATGGCCTCAATCTCCTCCTGTTTTTCTTTTAGATGGTTTCTATAACATTACATATATGACCAACAGGTGCAGGTCAGCATAGCTCAGGAGGTAGGGCAGTCATCTAGCAATCAGAGTTTGGTGGTCAAATCCCCGCCCCCTGCAAAAAGCGTGTCAAGGTTTCTTTGAGCAAGACCGAGCGCCGTGAGGCAGCTGTGGTCAATACTTCTATACAACAGGATGGATTAACTGCAGATAGCAAATCCAACTGGCTTTGATCATGTATCGGTAAAACAGATCTTCTCAAAAACATGTGGATACCACTTCTAATAAGTGGATTAGGCTCTTCAAGCCACGTGCTGGTCGATGCATGAAATCAAGTACACAGCCATGTGGTCTCCACAGATAAACACTGGCAGTAAAATAGGTGCTAATGAAGAGCTCAGTAATTTTCAAAGTAGGATCATCACAGGAGGCCACTTTTCCAGCAAGTCATCTGGTCAACTGTCTGCTGTTCTAGATCTGCCTTGGTCGGCTCTGTCTATTATCGCAAAGTGATAAAATCTTGGAGCAACAATAGTCCAGCCATGAAATAATAGGACACACAAGATGACAGAACATGGCCCACCGAGTGCCGAAGCATGTAGCATGTAAAAGCCGTCTGTCTACGGATGCACCACTCGCTACCAAGTCCCACACCTCTTCCAGAAGGAGCGCTAGAACAAGAACCTTGCTTCAGGAGGCTCATGAACTGGTCTACCATGGCCTTGCAGTAGTACACAAGCCTAAGATCGCTATGCACAATGCCGAGCATAAGATGGAGTGGTATAAAGCAGAAATTCTCCATTCAGTCCTCAAGGACCCCCAGTCCAGATGGTATTCTGGTCCATTAGGTGGTTGATTCAGTTTGCCTGTAATTAGAGGACTGGAATACCTGATGCAGCAGGTGCATCTAATTTACCACCTGGTGGGGCTTGGAACTCTGCAATTCTAATCCAGGTTCTCCGCTGGTGTAAAGCACACCGCCATTGATAGGAGCAGCAGGAAAGTGTTCTCTGGAGTGATGAATCATGCTTCGCTGTCTTGCAGTCTGACAGACCAATCTTGGTTTGGCGGATGCCAGGAGAATCCTTCTTGCCTGAATGCATGATGCCAACTGTAAAGTTGGGTGGAGGAGTAATGATAGTTTGGGCCTGTTTTTCACGTCCTGGGCTAGGCCCCGTTGGAACTCGTGAGGAGAAAGCTTAATACTGCAGCACACGAGTGCGTTCTTGAGAGTTGTGTGCTTCCAACTTTGTGGCAACAGTTTAGGAAAGGCCCCTTCCTGTCTCCGTATGACAATGATTCCACGTTCAAAGCGAGGTCCATAAAGATATGCTTTGATGCATTTTATGTAAAAGAAGTTGACTGGCCTGCACAGAGCCCTGACATCAACCCCATCCAACAATTTCTGGATGAACTGGAACGGCGACTGTGAGCCAGGCCCTCTCCCCAATATCAGTGCCAAATCCCACTAATACTCTTGAGGCTGAATGGGAGCGAATCCCTGCAGCCACGTTCCAAAATCTAATGGAAAGTCTTCCCAGAAGATTGGAGATTGTTATAGCAGTAGGGGGGCTGCAACTCCAAATCACTGCCCATCGGTTTGGAGTGAAAAACAAGCACGTGTGTGTATGATGTCTGAGTGTCTGCATACTTTTGGCCATGTAGTGTTGTACACTGCAGAGCAAGATTACTTAATTGCCTGAAACCAGACAGACACATCTGTGCTAGCATCCCTATGTTTAGCTTCATGGTTTGACCCCATGCTTTGGCCTCCACCAGGCAGTGCATTGAACTGCACGCAAAGTTTCATTGAGAGAAATGTTTCATCACTCATAGAGGTGACATCTTCAGTCTGAACTGGGTGCAGGCATCCCACCTTTATAAGCAATACAGTTGCATAGTGACCAAAAACACTGATTGGGGAATAGTCACGATCACAGCAGATGTACTCTTACCCCATATACTTGATGGGGAAGATATGAGTGTTTGAGGTTAGGGAGGATATGAGTGATGAAACTTCTCCCAATAAAACACTGTGTCCAGATAAGATGATTCAACTTCTTGGCGAGTTCCTCACCTGGATTTCATTGAGCATGCATCAAAGACATCTTTTTTTCCAAAAGTTTGGTTAAATGTACTTCATATTTTGTTCGAAAGGTTGTTATACTGTTCTCCAAAGCAGTCTCATGTCTATGGTCAAAAAGTGAAAGTGGCGTCAGATAGAGGTACAGAAGAACGGAGTCACTGAGATGGAAAAAGGGACACAGACATATGGCCAGAGGAACTACGAGAGACTCGGACAGGGTACAAGGAAGAGAAGACTGAACGAGAGGATGGGATGGAAAAAGCAGAAAAGGGATTCTTCACCTACATGAATGATATGTGAATTGGAGTCCCTGTCATCGGTGCCAACAAAAAAGTTCACCAAGACTTGAGTCCCATATTTTTCATTCAGTTTAGCAATAGCGTCTTCAAACCTCCATGTCTTGCCTAAGGAACGGAGAAGAAAGGACACATGAAGGTGACAGAAGTACTCATAGATTGGACCTCATGTGACAAAAGGTGGAGAATATCATACCGTAGGTGGTCTCCCAGTTGTTCACAGCAATGGGCCACTCGAACATATCAGGAAGCATGTTTAGTAACGGGGTCCCTCCTCTGAGCTCAATTAAGCCTAAAAAAGTTAAGCAAACATATCGGTAGGAAAAATGCATCCGTCATTTTTAATGGTTTGTATTTATATCACATCTGGGGCTGTGGTAGGTCAGTGGTAGACTGCACACTTGGAGACCTGACATGCCAGATGTTACAGGGGGCATCAGGAAGGAAAACCAGCCCTAATCCCCCAAACTCCACCCGAGTCCATGTCTGCCCCCCACAACTAATTGTGAAATGTAAAACTGGACCTCTCATGTTTGAATCCCATCCCGATGTTCCTTGCTTTGATGTCTCTCAAACTGACATGTCCTTAAACAAGACATCTAGTCAAAGAAGACTCTCACTGTTTACCATCAGTTATGCTTATACAAATTTATCTTCTAATTTGTTATTCAAGCGTATTGTGTGTTGTCATCCATTGACATTTGGCAAGAGTGTGACCGCAGGAGGGATGTAAATCTGTCTGCTTAAGCTGATGTGCATTATATCAAGTTTCAATACCTTTCAGCAAAGATAACTCCCAGAGTGCACATGATGAATGTCTGGCATATTGTCTCTAAATCTTGCTGCCTGTCCTGCATTTGCATCTCATCATCCTAAGTTTAGTGGCAGTAATTTCTGACAAACCAGTCAAAAAAAACTTGTTTCTACATCGGGGATCAACACCTCAGATAGTCCGTCGATGTACAGTAAGGGAGACAAGAAGATAGTGAGATTAAACCACTGATGAAACATTTGGAACAAAAGGAGATACAAACAGGAACAGATGTCTCCGCTCAGATTCATGGCCACTGAACTCGAACTCACTCTCGTTGGTGCAGGACTTGTAGAGGGTTTTGGCCTTCGTCAGCACGCTGGCTTCCCCCTCCACGGTTCTTTCCAGGACACCTAACAGCGGAGGAGAGAAGCAGAGGGTAGGGATGAGAGAGAGTTTTGAAAAACAACTTATAATTCACTAGCAATTCAGCAAGCCACTTGCAAAGAAAATAACCATCTGTAAGACGCACACATGATTAAATACTCAAAAACAAATCATATCAACTCCACAGGAAAACATAAGTCAGTTGTCCTTCATAAAGCATTGCAGGGAGAGGGAGAACTTGGGTGAGCATTGGCAGAACCTGACCATTGTAGGAAGACAGCAGTGGGGAGAGATTAATTAACTAGATTTATGGAGAGGAGTACGTTGAACTGGTTGATTTCAAAGAAACTGAGCTGTAATCCAGATGCATGTCAACTTCTCTGAGTTCTCTGTTCATCTGCTGGCCATCCACACTTTAAATCAAAGCATTTTTTAACTGTTTTTGCACAATTTTCACACAATTTATAAAGGAGCTCTTGTCTTTTTTATAACCATGCTGCTTACTTAAAGTCTTCAAGCCCATTTTTTTCTCATTAACAACTGTCATGAGGATCCGGGAGAGCCAGACACTGCACTTGTGTTGATTTATCTTTTTGCTGGCTGAAATATTTTTAGAATGTGATATCATTTGTGGGTAATGGCAATGGATGAGTATCAGAAACATATTTGTGTTGAGCAAACAGGAAAGGTTCCTTTCCTCTGTGTGGCATTTCCTTTAGAGATTCTTGTTTGCTTGGTCCTCCAGTTCTCCACGGTGGCCTTTAGCAGCTTTGACTGCTAGTCGGATACTTCGATAACACATTTTTGCTAACATGAACGGAGCCATTTAATCTTAGAATGACCATTAAAATAAAAATCAGAATCACCACAAGCCTGTCACACTGGTTTCTAGTCAATATGTGGTCTTCTGAATGGCCAACATTGTGTAGGAGGAGAATAGAAAACTGGGCACAAGAAGTGGTGTAAATTTCCAGCTGTGGTTAGCGCGTTCATAGACATTGTCCATTGTCATCGGCTAACTGGAGAGGAATTTTGTGTAATCCCTCACAATCTGCCACACCTGTTTGGGATATAGCAGCATAGCAGGGACTGGTTTGGCCTCGTGAACGTCTTTTCAAAATAAACACAACTTGAAATATTATTTTATGGGCTGATTAATGAATCCACCATTCACCAAAACGCTGAAAGTTACACTTTGTTTGTTCTGCTTATTACACAACATGTATTTGCACTATGGCATCGTACAAGCAAGCTGCCCTTCTGCCTTACTTTCTGCTTTGGGGTCAAATCATACATCTCACACCGACGGCTTCAATGGTCGGATTTTCTTTTTGGGTTACTAAAAATAAATAGAATGCGCAACTCGCCCAATGGATTTCAAATGTATGCAATTTCCAAATTATGCAATTAACGTGTCTTGCATTACAATAACAAATTTAGCTTGCTGGTAGAGCACGCACTTCCAGCACTGAACAAACTCTAATCCACCACGGGAAGTCAAGAAGGGTGTCTGGCCTCAACCCCCCCCAGCTCCATCTAGGTCCAAATCCACCCTCTAAAAATGGACCTCTCATAAAAATTGACTGACTCATGACAAATGAAATGAGGATGCATCTAGTACATAGTTCAAACATCAGTATTGCTGTAATATTTACATGTTTGCAACGTAAAGATAAGAAACCTTGGACCAAGAATTGGTTCTACAGGAGCTAGCTTTACCGCCTGAGCTAGCACCCTTTGCATTGACGTATAGTAGATCTGTGTTGTTTCTTCGCAGACGTCATGCACACCCCCACACTTACTGCATTATTAACTGAATTAGCTCTCCCTGCAGTAATACGCTGTAACCTTTCCAGGAAGAACAGGGACAAGCGCCCCTTGGAAATCCCTTAAAACATGAGAAAGCGTGTGACTCGCCATCCGGAAAATACACTTTAAACAAGAGAATCTACTGCTGGACACGGTCAGTCATTGAAGTTTGAGAGCATGGTAGCTTTCTTTCGGCCTTTGTGCTATGGACTAATCCTCCCCCCTCTTTTCAGTTTCCCCACTCGGCTGTCCTGTCTCACTCGCCGTCTTTCACTCAGCCTGACCCTCCTTTTTCCTTATTGCCATGTGTGCAGTATTTATGTCCTCATTTAATCTTAATGAAGTCCGGACTTAGAGACCCTTCATAGGGTGCTTCCTGCCAAAGGGCACAGATCATCTGTGTGTGATTGGATTACTGACTGCCTGGTGCTAATGTGTCACCACAGCAAAAGCTTATGATTGTGTGTGTGTGTGTGTGTGTGTGTGCACATGCCAGTGTGTATTTTGGTGTTTGTTCAGTGTGTATGTCTGCATATGTGTGCACATGTCTGTGTATGTATGTCCATGTACTCATTAGCGAGTGTGTGTGTGTTGTGTGTTTATGTGCATGTCCTGGTGTGCTGATGTGTGTCAGAGACGGTCTCCGGCCACGTGGTGTTTTTGGAAGCATTACATTGGTTTGAGCCACATCACTCAGCGGGATTTGTAGAATTTCAAGTTGTTGTTTTTTGCCTCTCGTCATTTACTACCTTGCAGCAGGACTCCCTGTCATGCTGCAAGGCATTTTATTGATGGGCTTTCACTGCTGCCTGTCAGAGGGTTTCAACCGAGTCTCCAGTGCATCATCAAAACACCTAATGTAGTGATGCTGGGAGTGGACGTGCAGCCAACAGCTTGGAGAGGGATGAGCATTGATGAAAAAAAAAACGGAACAGTCTCTCTGGTGATAAAACCTGTTAACAGAAGAAAATTGTTGTGCAATTGTTGCAAAGACATTTTGGAGAAGATACAGCCGTGTCTTTCTCAAATTGCTGTCCCCTTCTCCTCATCTCTGCCTCTCACCGCTTTCCTTGCCCCCTGCTGCTCTTAAGGTGCTAAGCCCATTTCATTCCTCTAAACTGGAGCCAAATTTTTGACTCTATCATCCATCTCTCTTGCTCTCTCTCTCTCTCTTGTTCTCTCTCTCTCTCTCTCTCTCTCTCTCTACTCTTTTTCTCTCTCTCTCTCTCTCTCTCTCTCTCTCTCTCTCTCTCTCTCTCTCTCTCTCTCTCTCTCTCTCTCTCTCTCTCTCTCTGTCTCTCTCTATGGCTCTCTCTGTCTCTCTCTCT
>OMLC01036256.1:0-10279 GCA_900302585.1 Regalecus glesne
CTAAGCAGGACACCAGAGGATTGTCCAATCCGAGTGGGGAATGAGTCCTTACCCCAACTGAGGGAGTTCAAGTATCTTGGGGTCTTGTTCTCAAGTGAGGGGAGAATGGAGCATGAGTTGGACCGGAGAATTGGAGCTGCTGGAGCAGTAGTGCGCTCCCTTTACCAAACCATTGTTACCAAGAGAGAGCTGAGCCAGAAGGCAAAGCTTTCGATCTACCGGTCAATGGTTGTGCCCACTCTCTCCTATGGCCATGAAAGCTGGGTCATGACTGAAAGAACAAGATCAAGGAAACAAGCAGCTGAGATGAGGTTTCTTAGGAGGGTGTCTGGTGTCTTCCTTAGAGATAGGGTGAGAAGCTCAGACATACGTGAGGGACTCAGAGTAGAGCCGGTGGTCCTACGAATAGAAAGGAGCCAGTTAAGGTGGTTCGGGCATCTAGTAAGGATGCCACCTGATTGCCTCCCAAAAGAAGGTTTTTGAGGCACGTCCAGCTAGGAGAAGGACACGGGGTAGACCAAGGACCAGATAGAGGGATTATATCTCCACACTGGCCTGGGAACGCTTTGAGATCCCCAATCAGAGCTAGTGGATGTTGCAAGGGAAAGGGAAGCTTGGAGGTCCCAGCGGAAATCTGCTACCTCCGTTACCCGACACCAGATAAGCGGTTGACGATGGATGGATGGATGGATTGTATGTTCATATTGAAAATGTTATAGGCTAATAGCTAACAGAATTCCAAACTAGCATTGGTTCCCGGGCACTACACTGCAGCTACCCACAAGACCAAGTGTACAGGATGAGTTAAATGTACTAATTTCATTTCAATGTAAGTGACCGTTCAATTTAATATAAGTTTCAAGTACTGAGAAAATAGAATAAAGAAATTGTAAATAAATATAGTTATTATGAATTTAGAAGTGATCGGTTATGGACATATCCCCACTTTTTGCCAAATGAGTGCTGGGATAGGTTCCAGCATGACTCCACGATACAATTTCAGATAAGCGGCTGAAGATGAGTAGATTAATTTAAATGTCAAATCTTAAATTTGTTGGAGCTAAAATTCTGTTTCTACACTTCTGTTTTACACTGCTTTTTTGTTTCATCTCTCATATAAGCAGTCTATTATTATGATCATTTTTTAAGAGACCATATGTAGCTGTTTTACATAAATATCCCCATCTGATGTACTGCACTAGATTGCAGCTTAAAACTAATTTGCATCTGCAGTCCCTGCATGTGTTTTTTGATGGAGGGAGGAAACCAGAGGAAATTCACACAGATACATACAAACTCCAAACACAAGGACCTAGTATAGGATTAAAACTAGAGTGTTCTTCTTGATGTGAAGCAACAGTGCTAGCACCTGCACTACTGTGCTATCCCAATTTATGTAGGTCTAATATTTATCTATGATAAGAACAATTGTCATAAGCTGCTTTATCACAAAAATACCATGCCAACCTGCAACCTTCTGATTGCCAGACGACTGCTCTACCCACTGAGCTATGCCATCCCTTATGTAAATTTTCCCCTTATCAGTCCCACAAGGGGAAATTTTCAATTATCTGCCTTTAACCCATCCTTTTATTTAGGAACTTTATTGTACGTCGCTCTGGATAAGAGCGTCTGCTAAATGCCTGTAATGTAATGAGCAGTGAGCAGCCACCATGTGGCACCTGGGGAGCCATTAGGAGTTCAGTGTCTTGGTTAAGGACACCTTGATATACTTTCTGCAGGACCCAAGATCAAACCTGCAATCTTCCAATCACCAGATGGCTGCTCTGCCCACTGAGCTACGCTGCCCCACCATGAAGGTTGTGAAACTATGGTCTCTTTTTATGTTAAGTCTCTCTTCACATAGGCTCCTGTTGATAAGGCAGTGGAGGTGGTCCGTAAGAAATTACAGGATGACCTCTCCCTCAGAGAAAGTACCACCTTTAACTCTGACCAAGTGTGTCTCCTCCTGAAACAGTGTCTTCAGTCCTCATATTTCTCATACAAAGGACAATACTACAGCCGGTAGCAAGGTTGTGCTATGGGTTCCCCAGTTTCACTTATGGTGGCCAACTCGTATATGGAGGAAGTAGCGATGAAGGCTCTGGTATCATATCCAGAGACACCCTGGTGCTATTGGTTCAGGCATGTGGGTGACACTTGGGTTGAAATTAAATCTCAGGACAAAGTACATTTCACAGACCACATTAACTCGGAGGATAACTACATCAAATTCACTAGGGAGGACGTTAAAAATGAAATGTTGGCTTTCTTGGATAGTGAAACTAAGATGGGTGATGGAGGACAGTTGATTGTGAATGTCAACCATAAACCCACACATATGGATCCATATGTACGGTTTGACTCCCACCACCTGCTTAAGCTTAAACTGGGAGTCATCAGGATTCTGTACCCCTTGGCTGAAAATATCCCCAATGACTCAGCGGCTGGGGAGAGAGATAAATCTCACATCCTTGATAGGGGTGTTAAAGAGGCCATCTATGTTGAGAGGAAATGAGCATCCTTGAACAGGGGTGGGGTCCTGAGAGCACACATGTCATCTTCTCTGTCAATAATACTCATTACCACTAAATGTGCAGTCAATGCCCAACTTGCATATGAAATCAGCCTTTGGATGTGTGGTATCACTGTATTGTTTATAAAGGTGGGGATGCTGCAGTCAGTTTAGACGATGTCACCTGATTGAGTCATGAAATGTTTCTGAATAAACTTCTTATTCCATTGAACAGATACACCTTTTTTGTGTTTCCATTACCTGGATAATTGAGCACACATCAAGACTCGTATACGTATTTTGTGAAAAATGGAAGAAATACTGAAACAGCTCTGTTTGCCAGAATGGTGAATCCTCGGCAGAATTCAACCAGGGGTAGATCAGCAAAGCTTAGCTTTAAACTACCATCTCATCTCAGTTCAATTAGTTCTTCCTGCTCCTGCAAATTCATGCCCTTTCCAACAACTGTTCTTGAGCTATATGGTTCCCTAACCCAGTCAAGGCTATCAGTGCAGGCTGAGGGAAATTAAAATGACAAGAGTTTCAAATATTTACCCATTATCTCACAGCACAGCCGTGTTGACATCATGTAATTTCATGTAATTTCCAGTTCCTCGCACTCCCCCGCACAACAACCATCAGATTTCTATATGGAGCAATAACGCTGTATGCTCTGCTCCCATTTCCTCACATAAAGATACAAATATGCAATGTTTACAGGTCTTTTCTTTAGAAAGTTTACCATATGCACAACATCATTCAACACATGAGCTAGGTCTGCTGGTATAGTCTTGGCAGCAAGGGCCTCACAGTGCAAAAATGCATGTGTAACCATAACAATTGGGAGTCTCTCTTTAAGTCTTTTGGCAATTGTGTGATCTGAGAAAGGGACTTTAGTTGGTTTTTTTTGACAGCGTCAAGGCTGAGCATTTGCAATGCTTTGCAGGCAGGTTTCAAGATAAGATAAGATAAAAAAATATATTCCTTAATTAGTTCCACAAGGGGGAAATTACGGTGTTACAAAAGCAAAGTGGAAAGCATGGTAAGAGAAGGATCAAATCTAGAATATAATATGTAACATCAATTTAAACAAAGGGATTTTATTAATGTCTCTGCCACAGTGTGTGACCCCTTCTGGGTCATCTGGGTGCTCGCGGTTGGGTGAACGGAAAGTACACTTGCATCGTTCTCCTCTGACGGCCAAGCACTGTACTTCATCATCGAACCAGTCAGCATCTGAGAGGCCGATCAAAGTTCCAGACTCTGACTGCTCATACTTGAGAGCAAGGTTCACTTTAGCTTTCAAGTATAGAAGTATTCTCTTCACAGCAGTCAGATGTGCAGTATCTGGATTTGTGTAGAACTTTAACATAGCACTCAGTGCTTGAGCTATGTCTGGTCGTGAGGCCATCATGACATACAGCAGACTTCCTACTATGGACCGATATGTACTCTGGTTCACAGGCTTACTAACACCATCATTTTTTTCAATTTGACATTGCCATCTGCAGGAGTTGCTACAGGATTTGAATTATCCATTCCAAATTTCTCAAGAATGGCACCAATGTGATGCTTCTGATGAAGTGAGGCACCATTCGTTTCTTTGTCTTGGACAACAGAGATACTCAGGATATAGGAAACCTCACCCATGTCCTTCATCTTGTAGCGCTTCTTGGGGGCCATTTTCAAATCATTTATGCTTTTATCTGACTCAATAATCAGAATGAGATCATCGATATAAACAGGGAGTATCTCGAGCTCTATTGTCTTCAACCTTCACAGAAAGGAAACTCTTTCTCTGCAGAGAATTCCACCCCATTCACCAGATCTTTTGGTTCCATCAGCTTGGTGTTGTGACCCCTTGGACTGGTGCCACAGGCTGGCTGCTTCTGATGCACATGATTCACCAAGACAGATAGACAAACTTCCGTCGAAGTCCAGCTGATATAGTCTGTCAGATTTTTGTGTTTCCATTCCTTGAAGGGTTCCATCTCTCCCACATACGTAGCAGCAAGACTTATTGAACCGCGGCATATTTATTTTTCTGGCAGCATCTCCCACTGAGAGTAGAGTCCCACATAGCTTTGGAACACAAAGCGCGTCATACATTTTGACCTTTTTTACATCACATACTTTGAACATCATTATCTCTTTGACATTACCAAGTCCTAGGGCATCAACCACCCTGCTGTCACTGAGTTTCACTGGTGTTTATCAAGTCATGTGTTTTGATGCTCCCACATCAATTAACTATTTGGTCTGTTGTGGCCTCTCAGTTGGGTTTACCTCTTAGGTAACAAAGGCACTTTCAGACAAATCCTCTGCATCTTAGTTGTGTATTATCTATAGGTTATAATACAGGACAAGTTGAAAGTATCCTGCAGAATTTCTTAAAGCTCCCGAGGACTGGACAATTATCCTCTGTTTAAAAAAAAGGATGCTAATGCTCTATATGGTAAAAGTAAGAATCTGAGGTTATTATGGCAAAAGGATTGAGGCCTTGAGATGGAACGAGATGTTTGGGATAATATTGTGCATAACGTGGGTTGGCCAGGGAGAGATATTAAGACCAAATTTATACATTACAAAATTATTCACAAGTACTACTGGACCCCCGTTAGGCTCAAGAGACCTGGTCTAATTAAAAGTAAAGAATGCTATGGGTACTTTTCTACATATCATCTGGGACTGTCTACTAGTCTCACCTTTTTTGAGCTCAAGTGGATGGGACTATGGAAGAGTGGCTGGAGGAACCCATGCCAAGCTCACCTCAGTTCTGTCTACTTGGTAATCAAATGGTGCTAACAACAGGACTTACAAAGGCAAAGATTGGGCTACCTGTTACAGACTTCCTTAATGCAGCCAATGTTATTCTAAGAAAATGGAAAAGTACAAGTACACTTTGTTACAAGGACTAGATCGAGCTCATAACAAGTACAGCCTCTTACAAATTAATGCTTGCCAAAATGAGAAACTCAGTTTCAAAGTAGTCTGCTATGTGGGGCTGTTTCCTGACATCTATTTAAATGGGGATCAGTTTAAAATAAGATAATTTACCAAAGTTACTGTGTATCATGGGGTGGGGGAAACCTGCTGTGCGGCTATGTTGTGTTTGGTTGGTTGTGTGTTTTTTGTGTTGTGTGATAATGTAGTGTGTAAGAGTGTAGTTGCAAAAGTGCATTATGCTATTTGTTTAAATAACTAGAGTGTAATTTTTATCATTAATCCCCTTGGATGCAAAAACCTGTCACCGAAAGAGCTCTCCAGTGCAGCAATCTAGTCCTCCATGAGATGAGAACCATTGTCCATCATGGATGACAGCTTGACTATCACCCTTCTTTCTCACACTACCTCCATGGTGTTGCAAGAGCATCCCAGGACAGAGCTAGCTCTTTTAATCAGTTTATTAAGTCTTTTCCTCTCTCTAGCTAAGATGTTGGTGCCCCAGGAGACCACTCCATAGAAGATGGCTGGTGCCACCACTGTGTAATAAAATGTCTTGAGGAGTACCCTCTGCACTCCAAAAGACCTCAGTCTCTTCAGCAGATACAGTCTGCTCTGGCCCTTCTTATACAGTACAATGGAGGATCAGTCCAGTCAAGTTTATCATTTAGGTGAACACCCAGGTACTCACCATCTCAATGTCCATCCCCTGGACATTCACCGGTTTCAGAGGGGTGTGTTCACCTTCAAAAATCCACCACCATTTCTTTGGTTTTACCCGCATTGATCTGGAGGTGGTTCTACTGGCACCAGTCCACAAAATCCTGAATTAGCTCTCTGTACTCCCTGTCATCCTCATCTGTGATGAGGCTGACCATTGAAGAATAATCAGAGAACTTCTGTAGGTAGATGAAGTAAGGGCAGCTGTGAAGGGGATGAAGAGTGGAAAAGCAGGGGGTCCAGATGATGTACCTGTGGAGGCATGGAGGGATTTAGGAGAGAGGGCAATGGAGTTTTTAGCTGGATTGTTTATCACAATGTTGTTAAGTGCAAGGGTGCCTGAAAGGTGGAGAAGAAGTTTGCTGGTATACATTTTCAAGATCAAGAGTGATGCATAATACTGTAGGAACTACAGTAGTATAAAGTGGATCGGTCATAGCATGTAGACATGGGCAAGAGTAGTGGAAGCTAAGCTGAGAGAGGAGGTGATAATTAGTGAGCAGTAATATGGTGTCATGCCACCAAGAGCACTATGGATGTCATGTTTGCTTTGAGAATGTTGATGGAGAAGTTTGGAGAAGGTCAAAGGATTCAGGATATCTCTTAATACTTAATAGATTCATTTTTATTCTCATACATTATTTTATGCTTTATACCCACTGTTATATATATATGGGCTACTTGAGAACAATGTATTGAAAAGCTATAAATTCCTCCATAAAATACAACTGTGCAAAATGGGAAGAAAAAAAATCACCTCTGACCTCAATTGAGAAAACCACATTGATCCCAGCCAGGAACTAAGCCTTTATTGCACTGAAAGACCATAAAATGAATTTGGGAACACCCAACAGGTAAACTGATGTATCAACACTACCTAACCTGAAATGGGAAAAATAAGCCAAAGTATCATCAAAGACATTGATGAAAAACATATGCAAAAATTCCCTTTTGACCAGTGACCTGGTTTTGGAATGGTTTAGCAATATAAAAGAAAAGAATACTACACCTTTAGAGTGGGGAAAAGTGTATTTCGCCCCCTGCTGATTTCTTAGATTGCCCCGTTGGAAAGAAATGAACGGTATTTACCTTTAATGATAGGTTCATCTTAACAGTGAGAGACAGAAAATAAAAATTAAAAAACCCAGGAAATCATAGTGTATGAATATTAAACTTTTTTCGTTTTTTATTGAGGAAATTATGTATATTACCCCCCACAAACTGTCAAGAATTCTGGCCCCCACAGACCGGTTATGTGAACAGGAGGCACACAGATTAGTCATCTTACTTAATAAGTACTCCTGATTGAGTACTTGTTACATGTATAAATGACAACTGTCTATAGGATCAATCAATTAATTTGATGCCAACATCTCCACAATGGGCATGAATTGTCTGAGGACATCAGGGAAAAAAATGTGGTCTTGCACAAGACTGGGATGAGCTATAAGACCATGGGCGAACAGCCTGGTGAGAAGGAGTCAACTGCTGGTGCAATAATTAGAAAATGGAAGAAACACCTATTGACCATCAACCTCACTCAGTCTGAGGCTCGACCCAAGATCTCACCTTGTGGAGTGAATTTGATCATGAGAAAGGTGAGGAAACAATCCAGAACTACATTGCAGGAGTTTGATGATGATCTCAAGGTAGCTGGGACTACGGTCACCATGATGATCATTAATAACATACTACGCCATAATGGATTGAAATCTTCTAGTGCCTACAAGGTCCCACTGCTCAAGAAGGTACAAGTCCAGGCCTGTCTGAGGTTTGCCAATGAGCACCTGGATGATTCAGAATAGGCTTAGGAGAAAATGTTCTGTGGTCAGATGAGGCTAAAATTGAGCTCTTAGGGATCAACTCACCTTGCCATGTTTGGAGGAAGAAAAAGCTGACTTGGACCCCAAAAACACCATCCCCACTCAAGCATTGCGGTGAAAACCTTATGCTTTGGGGTTGTTTCTCCGCTAAGGGGACAGGATCGAGGGGAGGATGAATGGGGCCATAGACCGGGAAAGCAAAACAATGACCGAAAATATATGGCTAAGCCCTCAAAGGAGTGGTTCAAGAAGAAGCACATTAAGATCATTGAGTGCCCTTGTCAGTCTCCAGACCTTAATCCAATAGATAATCTGTGAAGGGAGCTGAAACCTGGAGTTGCTAAGCAACAACCTACAAACTTTAAGGATTTGGAGAGGCTCTGCAAAGAGGAGTGAGTCAAAATCCCTCCTGGGATCTGGACTAACTTAGTGGCCAACTACAAGAAACCTTTGACCGCTGTGCTTGCCAACAAGGGTGTGTCCATCAAGTTCCGAGTCATGTTTTGCTAGGGGTGAAATACAATTTTCCTCAGTAAACACTAATAAATGTTTAAAATTTATATACTGGGATTTTCAAAAAATTCTGTCTCTCACTGTTCAGATGAATTACCATGAAAAGTAAAGACCTTTAATTTCTTTGTAAGGGGGCAAAGTCACAAAACTAGCAGGGGGTGAAATACTTATTTTCCCCACTGTATATACTTACATATCTGTGGATGTTACTACCCCATAAGCAAGGAATTACAAACAAGCCATCAAAATGTTTTTTAGAAAATAAACATCAACTTTGCTTCCAAACACAGAGATATCCAAGCAGATATAGAAATTATGAACCACCACAGGAATCAATCTTGTACTACGATGGAAGCCAAAGCTAGATAAACGGTAGTAGCAAAATTGATTTAACCATTGGCAGCTTTGATTGAGATAAAAACATGTGAATAAATAGGCCCATATTTGTTTGTTCAACTGCAATATTTAGGCATCAGCGTTAGGCTCCATAGATATGACAAGCTATTAATTTGTCGCAAAACACCAAAAATGGTCAAAAATCAAAATGATTTGGCTTGCATCATTTGAACATAAATTCCAAAAATAGGAGGATGTCTTGACATTCATCCAAATGTGTTCATCAACTTGAAGTTAGTCCTGCAAGTTATTTAGCCCCCTGACATGGGATTGAAATGTAGGTCAGAATACTCACATAATGGCTCCAGATAACTGATGCCCAAATGGAATGGGGTGTGAATATTCATCAAGACAAGACTAAGTGCAAAGAAAAACTAAAGCAAGGGAAATCCCCTAATAATACTCTGAGAATTACTTCTGAGTTTACTAGAAACGTTTGTCAGTTGGTGGAGTACCACGGCCAGGAGACAAACCCCATTGCTTCAGACCTCTCTGCTCAACCAGCTCAGAGCACAAGAAGATGGGGTGAATTTGAACATCTGGAGGGCTTAGAGAGAAAAGCACTGATGAAATTACCAGCAACAGCAGATTATAGATGAGTGAATTGGATAAGAATCCGAGCATTATCCTGGACAAAAACCTGAAAGGAGATAAAGCCAATAACTTGAAGGTCATGGTGCAGGTTGCATATCAGACATGTCAAGATGCTTTTGTTCTGAAAGACGGTACAACTACCAGTCCCCCCCAGGTCTCAGCAAGACACAGTGCCAGATAATCGAATAGCAGAAGGAATTGACGAAGTACAATAAAAAGGTTGGAAAAAGGAGGCAATGACAGAAGAGCAGCCCTGAACAAACTGAGTTCAGAGGTGGGATAAAAAACCTACTCCAGCATTGTAAGCCAGAGTAAATATGCCAAAAATAGAGGAAAAAGTGTCGACAAAGGAAAGCCTTTTTTAAACACCCTATCTAGTTCGCAGAGCCCAAGAGTGGGAGACTTGTATGGTCTAAGGAAGAAGCGGAGAATAGCGTGGCAGCAACACATGGCAACGCCTACAGAGAAATTCTTCTTGGACACTGTTCTTTTTAGCTGCAATCACTTCAGCCATACACCCCTATCAACACAGAAGCATAGTGGCATAGTGGCATAGTGGAAAAAATTGCAAGCAGGGGCTGCTACACAACTATCAAAAACCACTTACAAAATGTATACAATATGGAGACTTGCTGAGGGCTACTTTGTCACTAGAGAACTGGACTCATTGGGATTCAACCAGCTTTGCGAGATCTCCCTACTAGATGTAGAAGGGAAAATATACTGGTCGATCATTGATAAGAGACTAAAATCTTATCATCTAACCAATAAGCAC
>OMLC01036257.1:0-15684 GCA_900302585.1 Regalecus glesne
TAAGTATGAGGGATGGGTATCATTCCAAAATTTTGCATATCCCTTTTGGGAAAGCATGTCAAAGTTTCTCTTAATTTTACCTTTACAACTTCCCATTTACCTTTTGCTTTCGGAATGTATTTTAGTGAATTTCATATATAGACTTTTCCGGCCAGATTTTCTCTTCTAGCTATTATTTTCACACTTGTTCACACTTGATCTTGTTTTGTTGTTGTTGTTTTTTTGAGTTGGTGTATTATTTTTCCTAATCAGTAGTAAATGTCACATTTTGGAATGACGTCTTCCTTCATGATCTCTCCGTGCCATATCACTCACCAGCTGTTTCCCTCCTCAGCAACAAAGTACACAGTGAGCGTCACAACACGTCCGACCCCTTTCTGGACTGGTATTTATTTATTTGTTTATTCATTTACGACTCTTGAATTTATTTCCATCCCCTGCCTTTTTCCCCTCGTTTTAAAACTGGCCTTCTTTTCCTTGCTCCTATGTTTTGATTCCTCAGCCTCTGTTATGAAATTGTTTCTCTGGCATTTTCAGTCCGCTGTTGTGTTGGCTTACAGTTTTGAGTATATTTTCTGTTGCTTGCACCTCGCAGTATGGCTGCCGCTTTATTGTTGTTGACTGTTGGCCCAGAAAGAACAGGAAGCTCAATTAATGGTAGAATGGCTGGATAGGAGAACAAAGCTTATGGGAGAGTGCCATTGGTTCAGTTTGTACTATCATGGGTAGTAACCACTACTGAGTGACACCCACCAACTTTTTTAAGGGTGTTATTTGGGATATCTGATCAGCAGAATGTTTTGAGGTTTTCTTTCTTAGGCTTTCATTTGTTCGGATCTTAGCTTTTGAGAATTATTTTTCTGTTTTGTTATACGCAGTATGTATTAGGTCAACTTCTAGCCTTCCCTGGATGTTATTCCCCACTTTATATCCCAGGGGTGTTTCCTAAAACAGGGGGCTATCCTGCCCTCAGCTTTAGAAAACAGTTTAGACATCCCAAACCCTGATACATGCATCTGCCTCATACTCTAGGTCCAGCCAATTGACCCTTTAGATATCTGTGGCTCCCAGTGTGTCTTGGTGTACTGGCTCTTTTTTGTACATGTATTTTTGAGTGTTAATTGCCACATCTTTTGGAATGTTTTATGTATATTAATATTTTTATTTGTGTTTATTAGCACGTCTCCAAACAGACCTTCTGACACAATCCACCCATCCCTTTCCTCTGATCTCCCATCTACTTTTGCAGTAAGGAGCAACAGAAGAACCACCTTAAAGGGAGCACTAAGTCAGTGTGGGAACAACGCACCAAGGAGCTGAGGAGACAGACCCTAGTGTCCAGCCGCGAGGCTCTCTACAACGAGCTGGACCCTGATGACCGCTGGAAGGCAAGGACAGGGAGGGAAGAGCACAACAATGTAAAGGACAAGGCAAAACACTGGCCTCTAGACTTGTGCTATCAGTGTACACAAGTAATGGCAACTGATGATAATGTTGATGTGAATATAGCCTGATTTCCGAATTACATGTGTCTTATCTTGGTCTTTATTTAGCCATAGAATAGAAGCCGTTTAGTTATGATTCATAAATATCTAATTCACGTGGACATGTTTAAACAAAGTGTTTGGTGATTTGGCAATGCCATTTGTGATCTACATAGTGACATCTCACTATCTGAGACCAACTAGATTCGTATCTTGATAGGAAATCAGTGATCCAATGCATTTAGAAAATTTTTGAGCAGCCAAAAGGATGAACGATAGAATGTGATGTGGTACAGTAGGATGCAAAACAACACAGTGGTTGTAATAGTGCAGATGGCTTCATTTTAATTCTACTAATAATAAATTCTATATTTTGTGACTAGCTTGAAGAAGAAACCCCAATAGGTGTCCATTTACTTAATCCAGTAGTGATAGAAGGAGATAAGGGTAGCGTTAATGACCTATCTGGAATCTTATTTGATTCCTTATTGCCTGTCACATGGGAGGAACATTTAAGGGGTCATGTAACAAAAGGCAGCAAAAGAGAGAAAGAAGCATATTGGAGAAAACACAAGAGAAATGCATCATGTGATTCAATCCCAACTTTTGCCTAATACAAGCTATCTGAATCAATGCAACAATATGATAAACATTGTTTGTTGCATCAATTTGAATTGGTGAATCCTCATACCCCTCAAACCCCATTAGTATGTAAAGATTGTTTGATAAGATGAGCTGTAGTCTCTATTCACCCCCCTTACTAATGAGTTCACTCATTTCCTCAGATTACATCGAGGTCTGTTCTCTGCTATTATTATAATCGCACTTCCTTTATATGTAACACTCTCCTGGTCAATACACACTCTACCTCTCCCCTTTTTTCTCCTTATCATCCTCATATTATATTCGTTTACTCCTCTATCCAACTCCGCCACCCTTTCTTTTCCCCCTACCCTTCTCTTTTCATAGGTCAACTACTCACGACACATCCGTCCAGACATGAAAACCCACCTGGATCGCCCCCTAGTGGTTGACCCACATGAGAACCGCAACAACAACACCAACAAGACCACAATCAATGACCCAGACCCCTGCCTCAGCCAGCAACATCTCTCCAATGAACTCCACAGACAAACACACCTCCATGAACATGGAGGTGAAGTAGGAGGAGGAGGTGGAGGCCAGGGTCCATGTAGGCGTCTCTTGGAACGGGGTGAGTCGACAGAGAGCAGGCGGAGCCGCAAGGGCGAACACCACCACCATTCCTCCCACACTCGCCTGGATGCCACCGCTGTTCCAGGGGCAATCGCAGAGGAAAGACCCCCAAGGCGACACCACCACACCCGAAGTGGCAGTCGCAATGGAGGGCAGTCGGAGCACAGAAAACCCCGGACGCATCGAAGGACTGTGGGAGAGCAGGATTCTGCGGGCGGATGCGGAGGAGTGGGGAAGCACAAAAGCAAAGGGACAGATGGAGGTGGAGAAGGAGGAGAACAAGAGGGAAGCAATGAAGGGAGTGAGAGGAGGCCCAGGCGCAACCGCCATGGAAACCAGTCAGAGGGCGAGGGGAAGCGGATACGACAGCACCGCAGAAGGTATAGTACAAGGTCTAGGGTTTGCTTACAACAGTTTGATTGAAGGTTCCAACAGCAAAGTGAATTAAGCAGAAGGATGCTCTGTGTAGTGTTGTCAGCTCTGATTTCTCTTTGCTGCAGCTGATGACAGGAAATATCGAATGAATAGTAAAAATAGAGTCCACACACATGCAGACATATTGCTACCACGTTTATTCCATAAAAATGCAAGATAAACATCAAATAATGTGTTTCGCTGTGTAGCTTCATTAGGTTCACAGAAAAATGAAAAAAGTTTTCATAATTCCTACTTTAATTTCCTGTTGAGTCTGACTGGAAAATACCCCATGTTTCTTTCTTTTCTATGTTTGTCTAAAATCTCATTCCTCATTCCCCTCCTCTCCTGATTTTCTTTCTCTTTTTTCCTCCTTTTTCTCCTCTCTGCTGTCCCATCATTCATGCTCTTTGGTTTCTCTCATTTCCAGAGCTGGCAGTGGCCCTAATCTCTCCACCACCCGGCCCATACAGAAGAGCTTTTCCCGTCAGGACAGCCAGTATAGTGAAGACATGGACAACCTAATGAACACCAAACTGATTTCCAGTTCTACTCCACCAAGTGAGGGTCGCCGCATCCCATTCACCGGCCGCAACCCAATCTCCGCCTTCGGGTCAGCCTTTCATCTGGCAAGCACGCATGGAAGTTTAGTGGCATTGGATAACTATGGGAACATGGGACACCCACGTGCTAACAGCATCGTCCATCTACCCCACCCAGACTATACTGCCGTCGACATGCCCATTTTTCCATCCACTAATGCCATCCTGCAGGGTAAGGGGGTGAAAAAAAATCTTAATTTATGTATACTTTGCTTGTCCTCCAGTAAAACACTGCATATAAAGCAAAACAGTCCTGGTCTTAAGCATGATCTCTATATACTGTATCTGTTGTAGTGATGAAACTCTATTAGCAGCCATGATAATCAAGTCTACCCAATTTTAGTTCTATCATCTATTATTACAAATAAAAAATTTGATTCAATGGGCTTTATTCTAACTTAACATCCTGCCCTTTGATAAGGACAATTCCCTTAAAAAAAACTTAAACAGGGAGAGAAAAAAGTCAGGGAGAGCAACAGGGAGCTCTCTCCCAAGATGGACAGGTGTGTAATGGATGTTGTGTATACAGATAAGTACAATTTAAAACAAAACACAACGCAATTTACAGAATACAACACTGATAAAGGATAGCAGAATTATAACAGAATTACAAGATATAATAATCATCTCCTTTATAGGAAGAATGCATGTTTATGAACATTTGGAATGTAAATACATCAGACTTAGCCACCAGACGATAATGATATTTGAAATTCTTCCGTTGTTTCTATGAGCCTTGGCTCAAATTGCGCAAAAAATTGTTAGGCACTAACATCTTTAGAGGAAAATCCAGGAATCATTGTCTCCCATGGCATTCGCTACTACAGCTGCATGTAGTGGTTATTCACAGTTTCTTTTCCAGTGTAGCATGTTTTGATTTAGCTTACAGAAGGTAGTGGCAAACCAGGAAATAAATGTACTACCCAAATTTAGTCTGTTGTACAGATATATATATATATTACTGCCAGAGCCTTTTACATAGTTTTGTGAGTGTTTCAATGACACATAGAATACTGCTCTGCATTATTGATGGTAATGAATATTATCCATAAAACATATGATGATATGAAGTCAAAAAGTCTAATTATTTCTCTTTAATGTCCCCCTTCCCCCTCCTCTCTCTGCATTTGCTCCAGTTAATAAGAATGCTAACACAGAGCCCCTGCCCAAGAAGGAAGATAAGGATGATGATGATGACGAGAAGGGGGGTGAAGGTGGACCCCGACCAATGCCTCCCTTTAGCTCCATGTTTATTTTGTCAACCACAAACCCGTGAGTAGGCTCTTTGTACAAATGCACATACCTACATAAGTACTTAATACACCCATAAAAGAACCCATGCACTCACACTGGCTGACATACATGCAGGCATACTGCAGTCATAACCATGCACATGCACAGACACACAACAAACACACACATTCACACCCATGTAAATACATACATGCATAGATACTAATGCATACACTAAATACATACAGTACTGGTTTTGCAATAGCAGTCACACTTGCTTATAAAGACAAAGTATATCTAGCAGGTTTATGCAAAATATGTGCAAGGAAATGCTGATATAATGACAAGTAACTTGTTGCAAAAGAAATAACTAATCAAGAAAATCCTTATGTATCTTGGTAGGTTTCGGCGGGCATGTCACTACATATGTACCCTCCGTTATTTTGAGATGTGTATCCTGCTGGTGATTGCCATGAGCAGTATTGCTCTGGCTGCTGAAGATCCTGTCTGGCCTGAATCCCCTCGCAACAATGTAAGGCTCAGCATGAGACCTAACACGTACTATCACATAATGATTTAGTTAGTTTTTTTCTACTGTAACCCCTTCTTAATACAATGTAGACAGTCATTCCTTTCACATTTTTGTATGTTTTCACTGGTGTCACTCTTGCTATCCCTTTAATATTTCTTAATATCTAGTTACTATCTATTAATGCACATCTATGAAAACATGATTTTAATTATTCAATATCTAGAATGTTAAATGATCCTTTCTGAATTGATTTTAACACCTTTTTACGAGAAATTACTTGTGTTACTGCCATAAAGGACACCCTAATTGAAAATCAAACGTATACCATCCAATATTTATTTTCACAAGAGTAGGTGTTCAATTGTAAGACAGTCCATGTCTCAATTTGGAATAAAGCACTCATATATTCACCATGTCCCTTCCCCTACATAAGGGATGAACAATGTATGCTTCTTTCTTTCCCTTCACACAGGTGCTGCGCTACTTTGATTATGTTTTCACTGGAGTGTTTACATTTGAGATGCTTATTAAGGTAGGGTGCCTTCTTGGTTCTTTATGCCAAGGATTGATTCATTCCCACATGAGGTTATGTGGTTGATATGAAGTGTTAATTTAATGAAAAAATAATAAATTCTGCATCAAGACTAAATAGCCGCAGACAAAAACAAGCCTGTTCCATATATGTTAAATAGATTGCCAACGTGTCAGTCTGCCAAAATTTCTGTTATCAGGTTATTAGTGTCTTTTTTAACCATCTCCCTCTCTTCCTCAGATGGTGGATTTAGGCTTGGTCTTGCACCAGGGCTCCTATTTCCGGGATTTATGGAATATCCTGGACTTTATAGTGGTTAGTGGTGCTCTGGTGGCCTTTGCCTTCACGTAAGTCTCACTCCTCCTTTCCTACCCTCTCCTCTCTCCTCCTCTTCCTGCCTGTCTAGAACCTCTCCAGCACCTTGGAGTACAGCTTCCTCTATTTTTCTGCATTCCGTTTGTTTTCCTCCACTTTTTCTTTTCATTCTCTCTCTTATAGAAATTCCTTCCTCATTCCATTTACATTTCTCCAATCGCTTACTTTCAGCCGCTTGCCCTCTTTTCCAATCTGATAACCTCCGCCTGTCTTCTTCGTCTCACTAGCGTCACCTTCCATGGTCCATGGGACCTTTCATTTGACATTTCTTGACATTTCCACGCAACCCTCTTGAATGTCAACTATCTTCCGTTAGTGGTATTCCTCTGCATTTTCCAAAATACCCCTTCCAACAACCACTGCCTTTTTCTAGTTGCCACATTTCTCAAGTAGCATTGCCCCTCCCTGATCCTGTCCCCACCTCTATCCTCCTGCCTTTCCATCCTTCCTCCTGTGAGGAGTGAGGACCACCCTTTGCACCTGTAACCCTTTAGTGCCCAGGCCGTTCTAGAGCTGAGGGGGCTCGTACCAAGCCAGGCCAGGCCATGTTGAACTGTAACAGTCCTCCCACTCTCAAAAATGCCACACCTTTCTCCACGTCGGAGCAGGTATATTTAAACCCTCCTTTGAACCCCACTTCTACAGGACCTATGGTAGGACTTGACTATTGGGATAAAGTGCTACTTACTTATTTATAACTAGGTTAAGTTTGGAGACTTTGGGTCTAGTTGAAATAAAGTGTACTGATTACTCAAGGTGCAAATATTAGTTTTAGTTTATTATAGTTAATTAGTTTTTCCCTAAAGAAGTCAGGGACCTGCTTTTGTTTAGATTTCACCTGAAAGAACTTCATATGAGCCTTAAGAAAAAACTAATGGTGAACTCTTTTTCTCTAACATAGACAAATTGATTAGTTTTATGATATCTTATAAGTGACAATGGCTTATAATAGCTCATTAGTTGTATAGTAGCTTAATAGCTTATTAAGCTAGATATTGTGTTTTCAAACCCACTGCAAGTTATCAAGAAGGGCATCTGGCCTTAATCCTTCATGCGCCATCTAAATCCATGTCTATCCCCCCAACATGGGGACTAATCGTGACACATAAAAATGGACCTTATAACAGCTTATGTTCTTCCTTTTCGATTGTTTGGAACATAGCAGCAGAGTTCATCCATTACCTATATTCTTTGAAAACAGACAACATGATGGTGATAGGACAGCTCTTTTTTTGTAGACTAGCCCATACATTTAATAATTTACATGCATAGGTCTGGCTTAATTCCATTTTGATCCTTTTGAGAATTCTTAGTAAATTCAGTCATGAAAGTGAGAAAATGCAAGTAATTCAAGCTGACCCATAATTTTGAGATAAGTTGTTACTTAATATTGACTTATGCATGCTCAATAATCCAGATAAGGAAATCACAAAAAGTAGAATCAGTTCATCTGGACACAACCTTCAGTGAGAGAAACATTTCATCACTCATCTTAGTGAATTCTTCAGTCTCAACTGACTTTAGGTATCTATCAACCATATAAATGCCACAACTGCATAACAACCAACACTAATTGGTTTCATATGCAAATTGACATCACCATAACTAATCGAGAAGAGCTGATTTTTTTGTGGTACTTAATATTGAAGTTGTGGGAAAAAATCTAGACTCAGATTGATGTTTCTTGTTCAATTTTGTATGGTTATAAATTGAATCAATGTGGAATTCCACCTCTCTTATGACTTCTAAAGCAGAGGATGGTATTTACCCAGGCACACATGTCAGCAGCTCTCCACATCCATGCATATGAGAATGGGAATGTCTTTAATGTTAATATTTTAGCCTAATTCTGTTCATTACAAATGAATGTGGGAGATGTGAATCTGAACTTTCAGAGTTACCCAAGTGTGGCAGTGGAAAATAAAATGAAAAGTTATTGGAAAAGTGTCAGACTATATTTGAAAAGGTTTACTGAAATATATCAGCACAAATATGAGAGTTGCTAAAAAAAAATCAAATATGAAATAGGTCAAAGAGGTGTTAAAATCCCTTGTGAAATTCCAATGAATATGTACTAGGCTAAAAGTTAAAACTATTTTGGCTGCAGGATGGTAGATAGACCAATACAGATTTTGCATCATATGTGGCCATACATATAAACAGCAAAATAATCCAATCAGTTCAACCAAGCAGGTCTCGAACTCTTATTTAGCTTAGGTAGAGGTTAAAGATGCCAATGGCTGATGAAGAGATGAAATCAATAACACAAAGACTCAGAACAGACTCAAACACATCCCGATACTGTCTTAATTCAATTGCTGTAAATCAAACAGCACTCCAGATAGGCTGAGCACTCTCAGTGGAGATGTGTATCGCCCCTTTGATCGTATTAGTCTAGTCTGAGGGCCGCTGGTATTTCAGAGTACTTGTGCTGTTGTTCTGCAGATTTTTGAAGCAGGGTTTAGTTTACAATCCAACAGGCTCCTTGAGATAAGACTGAACTCAAACTAACTGTATGTCACACCTTAAAGCTGCATCATTACTTTGTTACTCACTAGATCAAAATGTAGTCAAACTAACCATTGGACTTTTTCTAACCAGTGATGGTCAGTACTAACTCAAACAGAATAGCACATCGGTCAATAGTTAGCAGTTATGGACTGCTTACACTGTACATTAGCAAATGTACACAGCAATAGCGGAAAGTCAAAAATAAAAATGTATCTCTTGTAGAGAGAAAAATGTAATTTTAAAGCATGCATGTTCTCCCAACCCTGTTGACCCAAGGAAAGCCTAAGGCATCGTTGATCCAAAACAATGATGAAGACAGTTTGGTACAGTGATCTTTGGTCTAGTACAACTAGTTGTCTCGAGTGTGTGTTTGTGTGTATGGGTATGCACATTTTCCACGTTTTTGATTTGCCATTAGTTGCTACGGGTGGGAGGGTTAATCTAACAGAACACAGGCCTTGTGCTCTTTTTCTTTCACTCTGTCTCTCATATGGATGTTTTTCCTCCAAATCCTTCCTTTTCTATGTCCTGTTCTCTCTTTCTGTCTCTTTCCCACTTTATGTCCGTCTCTCTGTCTGTCTTCTCTCTTCTTTTGTCCCCTGTCGCTCACCTCCTTCTCATCTCTCCATTTGGACCACCAGCAGCGGCAGCGGGTAAAGTTCTCTTTCTCTACTCTGCCTCCCTTTTCCCTCCTCTGCACTGTCAGTGCCTGTTCCTCCCATCACAAGGCTTCCCCCCTCTTTCTTTGAAAATCGAGTCCATCTGTCCCATAAAGTGTACCGCTATACCTGTCTTTCTCTCTTTTTTTTCCATGATTGGTGTGTACATGGAACAGTGCTTACTCAAATACAACTGTATCTCAGAGCCTGTATTGAGTCTAAACATCAAACAGAAACAAACTCTTTGAAAACAATAGCATGTAAAACAGTGCATGAACCAAAACCACCAGTCAAATTAAAGATGCAGCAGCATTAGGTTGAGCGTGAGTCCAGTACCTCTTACAATAGATGCAACGGAGGACAGATGAAGTATATGGAAAAAACAACAACATTTGGACAGAGGGAAAAATTCATCTGGAGTTTCTGCTAATTTGGTTTGCAATAAAGTTACCAACACGGTAATTAATACAATATTACCTAAATAACCACCTCTCACGAAATAGCTCCTATTAGTATTTTTTACCTGATTTCTTTCGGTCTAGTAGTTTGTTCAGAAAATCCTTAAATTTTATGCAGAATCACGTGTTATTTGTTCAGGGGATACATTTTTTTCAAAGCTATAGCAGTATTCCTTTGATTTGCTCACATTTTAAGTATTTTAGAAACAGGTAGGTTCGCTTTCTTGCTAATGCATTTATCAATTATCAAGGCAGCGTCCCTTCAGAAAAAGAAAGAGGCGTTTCTTAGCATTTCAATTGAGAAATGCTTATACTAACATCTTTGTCTTTGCCAGCAGGCCCACAAGACAAGTTTTCATGCTCTTTGATTGTCGCTATGAAATCAGCTTATATAAGTTGTGATTTCCAGTCCTAGTGTAGCCTTGTTTCTGGTTTACCCACTGCAGATATGTATTAAGAGTCATAAAAAGAGAGAGTTTTGCTAATTTGGAACAAATTTTCTGTTTTTGTAGATATGACTACCACATTATAAATAAGTCTCAAACTAAAGATCTGGGAGAGGCATACCTCAGTGGGTAGTGTGGTTGTCTGGCAATCGGAAGGTGGCAGGTTCAATCCCTGGCCCTGCAGAAAACCCGTGAAGGTGTCCTTGAGAAAGACACTTAACCCCTAACTCCTCCCCGGGTGCCACACGGCGGCTGCTCACTCTCCTATGGGATGGGTTAAATGAGGAGAATTGCACACTTCCCCTTCTGGGACTGATAAGGGAATCTATAATAATAACAACAACAATAATAATAATAATAATAATAATAATTGTTATTATTATTCAATGGCACCTCAGCAAACATGGCTGTCCCTAGTGTCCTAGAATACTGGAGGGTTACTTGGACTTTTTTGCTTAGACCACTACTCCAAAACTCTCTCTGCAAATGTCTCTGGATGCAACAGAGTTTTCCATAGAGAAAACTAATGAGAAACATGACATTACAGCATGGGAAGCAAGGTTTCAATGCAGCATGATTAGATGGCATAACTGCCCGGGCATGTGCTCGTTGAGTCTTTAGCTATCTTTCTAAAGCATTGAAATGGGTTGCAAAGTGTAGCTGTTGGATATAGCATTAAGAAACCAATGATGTCGGTTGTTTCCATATCATGTTGTAAAATACCAGGTAACTCCAGCATGTAGCCACGATGCTAATACCAGATTTAGCAATAAGGCTGTAGAGTAATATAATAGCAATGCTGCATGTGTTGCTATGTGTTTAACCCAGACGCAGTTACTCATCTTGAGTTAACTCGGCTGTTACAACCATCAGTGAATGACTTTCCACTGCCATTTTCGGATAAAGAGGACAAAGCCTCACATCTCCCCACACAATTGCTTCTTCCCTTCTTATTGTCTTCATTTTTATGTGTGTGTTGTGTGTGTGTGTGTGTGTGTGTGTGTGTGTGTGCGTGTGTGTGCGTGTGTGCAGGGGAAGCAGCAAGGGGAAAGATATCAGCACCATCAAGTCTCTGAGGGTACTAAGGGTGTTACGGCCCCTGAAGACAATCAAACGTCTTCCGAAGCTCAAGGTATGTTGACAGACAACAGAGAGTTTGGGCTCTAGACAAGCCTTTTCACACAAAAAACCCATTAGATTTCAACTCTACCCTGCCCCACGGCAGCCACAGATGTGTGTGATTCAATCCAAATTCACTGACTGCAACCTAATGTTTTCCGACAATTTCCCTTCTCATTTACTACGTTCTCTCTCCCTCTTTCTGTCTTAATATATATTTTTTATTTTTTTGCTGTCTGCCTCCCGTGTCCTGTCTGCTGCCCTCTCTTCGCTCCATCCTCTCTCTTGTCCCAGGCTGTGTTTGACTGCGTGGTCAACTCCCTGAAGAACGTGCTGAACATCCTGATTGTTTACATGCTGTTCATGTTCATCTTCGCTGTAGTGGCTGTGCAGCTCTTTAAGGGACGCTTCTTTTTTTGCACTGATGAATCCAAAGAGTTTGAGCGTGACTGCAGGTCAGAAAACATCTACTGTATACACTTTCAGGGCACTAAATACTACGACCACGCTTTTTGCGTGAAGTTGCATTGTTACATTAAGCACCATGTATCTGTTGTCCTTACCTTTACAACTCCTTTAAAGTCAGATTTAAATGACAACACTCATACTTTCTTATGATACTTAAAATTATACATTTTGTATCTTATGAAAGTGAAACAATTAAAAGTTTTTCCATCATTGTCTTAAGAGAGCTTGGCTGGTTCAGCTTCTGTTAGACAATATTTTTGCTTATACTCATGATGTCATCAGATGCTCATTTAAATTCAGCCAATCACACCAAAACATTCATGTATGAAACTCTGCCTACTCTTGCTTATACTTGTCACTCCAAGGCCAGATCATGAATATTAGAGAAGAGTAGACCCGTGCTAGAGACCGTGCTTGATGCAATTGATTTTTTCCCCCTGTATTTTATTAAGCTATGTTCTGTGATTTTAGACATGTAAAGTTAAATATGATCCCTGACTGTCTAACTTTTTGGAGACAAATGAGAACAAACTCCCCCATTATGCACATGCTATCCTCCTAATGCTGATGATATGCTGGATGTTTTTCAGGGGTGAATATTTGGTTTATGAACGTGACAACGAAGTAAAGGCGCAGAAGCGGGAGTGGAAGAAGTACGATTTCCACTACGACAACGTGGCTTGGGCCCTCCTCACCCTCTTCACTGTGTCTACTGGAGAGGGGTGGCCGCAGTAAGTATTCCTTAACACATTCACACAGACACACGCACACATATGCACATATACACATTTTGTTGATCAAATCTAAATGGATTTTACTATCCTGTGCCATCTCAGTCTCCAAGCTACACACAAATATTTGCACATTTGCCATGTGTATATACTCTGACCATATGTACATTGCCCCCCCAAAAAAATAAAATAAAAATAGGGTGCTGAAACATTCAGTGGATGCGACTTATGAGAATCAGGGCCCGAGCCCGGGGTACCGGATGGAGATGTCCATCTTTTACGTGGTGTACTTCGTGGTCTTCCCCTTCTTCTTCGTCAATATCTTCGTGGCTCTTATCATCATCACCTTCCAGGAACAGGGGGACAAGATGATGGAAGACTACAGCTTGGAGAAGAATGAGGTGAGGATGGAGAGTTGGAGTGATTGGGAAAGGTAGCAAAGATGGAAAATGACAGGAGTAGGGAAGATGTTGTCAGTTGCTAATATACACTCTGGAAATTATCTGTTGGCCTTCGATCTGAAATGCACAACTAGGTCATCAATGCAAGAGTACTAATCAGTGATGTACTCATGGTCTTCATGCTGAATTGGTGTCATGAACGCACATCTCGATTTCTGCAAGTGAGACATGTCAGATCAACATTTGATGTATTGACCTTGGTCTAATGGACTGGATTGGATAAATGATCTGATATTCCGGGGATACCGTGTCCAATGTTGATCCGAGAACGTCTCTTACATGCAGAAATTGAGAGAAGTGTCATTAACCTTGTTTCTGTTGTATTTTTGCAGAGAGCCTGTATAGACTTTGCCATCAATGCCAAGCCCCTGACACGTCACATGCCCCAGAACAAGCAAAGTTTTCAATATCGCATGTGGGAATTCGTTGTGTCCCCACCATTTGAATATACTATTATGGCAATGATTGCACTCAACACCATCGTTTTAATGATGAAGGTACAACAGCGAGCACACACACACACACACACACACACACACACACACACAAGTACAGTTTCACACTCAACCACTAACAGAAACACTCATATTTCATTCACATCAACTCCTCTTTCTTTCTGTCTCTCAGCTTTACTCTCACACAGTTATTAAGCTGTATTTCCCCTTATGCCATGGGATATTTCCTGTGAAGAATCATAATTGACATTTATGGTTGTGAAGCTCTTCTTTGTATGTCTTCATAATGGTCCTTGTGTCTGTTCTTGACTTTGTGTGTGCGTGTGTATGTGTGTGCGTGTGTGTCTGTGTGTGTGCACAGTACGATGGAGCATCAGATACATACGAAGCTGTGTTGGCCAACCTCAACATAGTGTTTACATCCCTCTTCTCCATGGAGTGTGTACTTAAAATCATTGCCTTCGGTGTACTGGTAAGTGTGTCTGTTTTTGGGTGTGTGTGGGGGGGGTATGATAATGTGCCGACCTTAAAGAAAAATTAAATCCTTGCCAATTTTTAGCAAGTTACGGACATCTATGGATCAAAAAAACATAAAGGTTAAAAATAATTGATTGGTAGGCACATTTGATATCGAGGGGTGGTTTCAAAATTCAAGATGTATGTCACTGCTTGTGCAGGTACAATCATCTGAAACTCTAGGCAATGTAAGCCTAAAAGGGCTATTCAAATGCAGTCCTACATCAAACAGATAGATTAATGTTATTAACTGTAGCTGCTTTTATCCTGCTATGGTAACATCTCTGAATGCCAAGACCTGCCTTCCATGTTCTTAACCTGTAGATAGTTTTGAGCCTGTAGATGTCAGCAAACTTAATGAAGTAGTCTAGAGTTTAGTTAATCTTTAATATGCTGCTCTATATAAGCCTAATAATAAATTCCATATCAATGAAATTTCAATTATATCATTGACATTCCACACAAGATCCACAAAGAGCATATGATACACAATAACACACATACACTAAAATAGAATAGGAGCTTAGTAGTGTGTGTGTGTGTGTGCGTGTGTGTGTGTGTGTGCGTGTGTGTGTGCGTGTGTGTATGTGTGACTTAAGGTTTTCTATTTTGACCTAGACCTCATCCTCCCTCTAATGCACAGTTTAGCTACAGGCAATATGCAGGAGAATATAGTGAAAGAGGACCGTAGCCCATGATTTTCTTTCTGTGTCACCCCTCCCCTACACTCACCCTCTATGTCACGCTCTAAAAATTATGCCTGAAACATGTATATTTGTTTCTTATCCTAAACTGTTCTTTTAAATGCTAGAGAATAGAAGAGTAGAATCTTAATAGACTTTTTTTTTGAGGGCACTGTATGTCTGTTTAACTGCAGCCCAGTGTAAATACAGTAGAATTAGTCAAGTCGAATAATGACAAATTCATTCTCAATTTTATTTCAGTTGAGGGATATGGTTGTTTGTTGTTGATTTGTTTGTTTTCAGCTTTTGACTTTTCAAGCAGTTTGTGTCCACCTGCTGAGTTTACTCAGCTGAAAGACATGGATGTGTAACAATTACCCTCATCGCAACTCTGTGGTGTGGATGTTTTGTCTATGCTGTTTTTCTATAGTGTCAAGGGTTCTGTTCTGTCTTTGGGTTGGGTTAATTTCTTGCTAATGTTCGATGTGCGATGTTGGAGGCCTGATGTAGTTCCCTGATATGGTACATTTTGTCCTTAGCCTGTCTCCTGGCACCCATCCAATATGCCTTCACTTATGGTTTGTTTGTCTCATCTAATCTCTATCCTGTTCCTGTCTAACATTAACACTTCTCTTTTCCCTCTCTCTTTTCCCCTCTCTCTATTTCCCTAATTCTGTCTCTTTCTTTCTCTCATTGCTACCTCCTTCATTTTAATATTCCCATTTTCCTTTCCTCCCACCGTTTTCTATCACTTCCATGTTCTCTCTCATTAATCTTCCCAAATCCCCCA
>OMLC01036258.1:0-14376 GCA_900302585.1 Regalecus glesne
TATTGATTACAACCATCTCCTAACATAGACCTGAGTGCACCTCAAGTTTGGCAGGTAAAGCTAAATGCTCCAAGTGGTCAAACAATTGTCACTGGTGCTCTAAGGCCCTTCATGTATAGACATCTTCAATACTACAGTAAGTATGAGCCCATGCATTTTGTTTACACTTTCAGTTCAAAAGGCAGCTACCATTAAAAATATACTTTTTTTAAAGCAACAAATAAAAGTAGAGATTGAAACACTGATTTCACTAAAGTTCCTTTTACGGATTAGGGCTTGGTTATTTTTTTTGCTTCCCTCTTTCTAAAAACATGCACCCAGAGTAACATGTTGAAAAGCCACACCAAAGTCGCCCCAAGAATTTGAATAAGTGCTCATCCTTCAAGTATTTAAGAATCGTATCTGAATCTGCCATTGTTTGGCATTTTAATGGCCATTCACTAAAACGGGAGGAAAAAAAAAGATAGACTATCATCCTACAAGGTAAATTAAAAGAAGAAGAAAACTTCATTGAATGTTATGGACACGACAGTAATAAAACAAAGGGGTAAACTTCATTTTGGAGTTCTGATCGATCCCTCAGATACCTTACCATAACACATGTATACATCCATCTATTACCCATCCGCCGTCACACATCCCCCCCCCTCTTTCCAGGAGAGGTGCTTGTCATCCCTTTCCGTTTTCACAAACTTAATTGTGTTTCTTAAGGAGACCGTCTATTGTGCCGCCATGGTCTCTGGGGCTGAAGTCAGCGCAGATACCATTAGCTGTTTTGGTCGTGGCAGTGCCATCAGTGGTGGTAGGGGAGAGATTGGGCTTGGTCTGCTGGCCGTCATGGGGACAGCTGTGGAGGCCTGCATTGTCCTTGTGCAGATATTCCGCTGAAAAGTCCTGGTGTTGCTCTGCGAAGCTCCTGAACTTGTCTGTGAAACCACCACAAGAGGGCACCACAGACTATGTTAGACATTGGACTCAGGGTTGCATAACAAGATTACATTACATTACATTGTAGGCATTTAGCAGACGCTCTTATCCAGAGCGACGTACAACAAGTGCAAAGAGACGAGGTACAAAAGATACTGAAGCAACACTGGAGCTAGGTAAAGATAGGAAGCATATTTAAGAGGCCTGGTTTACCATCAATGAAATGGATCACAGCAACAAGAACTAGATCTGTGAAAATGCAAGTTAAGAACCGAGCCAATATACATATTATGGGGGTTATTACACCAGAGTGTAATTAAAGCAATTAAACATCTTAAATCTGATGTAATCATGCAAGTTGTGATAATGGGCATTATAGATCAAATTGATTTGACTTAAATCAAAGCTATAGATTATAATGTTTTTTTTCTTCAAATAGAATGAATTAACGCTAACAGTATGATAACATCCTCATATCTAAGCTCACAGCAACTCATAACCTCCTTGAAATTTACCCAATGGTCAATATTATTGTATTCAAGTTAAGCACACCGTTACAAAGTCATTTCCAATTTAGAAGTGGAAATAGAACATGGTGAACATAGAAAATATTAAGAAGACAAATTGTCTGGAGTAGATGTGAAAAGAAGACAAAAAGAACTTTCCATTCCAACAACCTTTAGGATATGAAAAGGCTATTTTAGTGTCAAGGCTGAGTCAAAATACTACATAAAATGCTAGTTACAAGTCAATTGTTTCTGAGGTTGTTGGGAGAGATACTATTCAGCAGTCGAAATAAATGAGCAGAGTCTGTTGTACTACATGTGCCTTGGTGTAGAGATAATATCTACTTTCTTTGGAATGGAGCAAATGAAACCTCTTGATGATACAGAAATAAGGTCGAGTTATGGCCGTGTTTTGCTGCACTTGGAAGAAAAAGAAGTGTCATTAGTAAAGAATTAGCGAGAGTCTATACTTTCATCTTTTTTTTAAATCAGTGTTACAGTTGGCCACATCCTTTCTAGCCAGTTCTTGTGTGTACTGATTAAACTATTTATATCATCTCCAAGACTGAAACCCCTTCTCATGTTGCTTTTGATTAAAAAAAACCTCAAACAATTGCGTTAAAAAGGATTTGGATAGAGAATATAGTTGGAAATGGAATAGTGACCTGAATTGTGTCCCCTATATTTGATGGGCAGTCTTTCAGGATTCAAAATGAGATTCAGAACTGATTTTTTTCCTATTGACGTTTCCCTTACCAAATGTGATCTTCCCCGTGTCTTCCACGTCAATGGCAGTGAACAGACGTGACACACTCAGGTGAGCCACTCCCAGAGCAGCCTGGAGGATAATTGCTAGTTCTGTCTCTGTGATGGCACCATCCTGTTCAGCCTCAAACATCTGTTTAAAGGCATGTAGATATTTCTATGACTATGAAATGGGTATGCAAGTGTGATGCTGCTGAAAGAAAAAATATGCATTTTCATACAGATTCTCATTCAGTTCTCTTAACGTCATCTCTGTTGCATATTCATAGGCCCATCACAAGAACTTGGTCATTCCGAGAAAAAAACAATTTACTCGAAGTGGAAACATAAAAGCAGGTTAAATTGGAAATTTAGAAAGATGAGTGTGATGCCTGGAACATACCTTAAAGGCCAACTTCATTGTATCCAGAGTTTTGGCAGGTCTGCAAACGACAGATAACGCGATCACAAATTCTCTGATATCCACGCAGTTGTCTTCATGCTGGAAAAAAGATAAAGCAATGCATGGAAGAGATGCAAACATACAGAGTAAGGCAATGTATCTTCTGACCGTGATGCCTAAATATCTGGGGTTGATGGATCCAACTCAGATCGCAACACCCAAATTTGACTTAATGTTGTACTGACAATCCCAAAATGAAAATGGCACACTCGTTTTTTTTTAGGATTAGTATGAACTCTAGCTAGTATTGAAAACACAATGCAATAGCAGCAGTGCAGTGTCGCATCTTTAACAGTGTGTGGTATTTTCATAAAAGCCCTTTCCTGTTTGTATGCTTGGGTTTGACTCGTGGCCTTTGAAGCGCTGCTCTAAAAAGCAGTCCATATCATTCTGAGGGTTAGCCATAGCTTTATTCTGCTTGTTTATATTCAGAAAGAGTCTGAAAGTAGAACAGTTAGGCTCCACCATGGCTGAGGAGCATTCGCTGTAGATATGAACAATAAGAACTAAAAAAAAAAAAAACGTTTGAGTTTCAATGGGTGCTTCAGAACTTGCACTGTAGCTGCTAAAAATTGCAATGTCCTGATAGTCCATTAATGGCTCTGTGTACATCCCCAAGGTCCTCAACCAAAGTCCTTACTTCATCAAATAGAGCAAACATGTCTCGCAACATGTCTGAGACGGGGACGTCCAGATAGTGAGCAAACTCTCCCAAGTCCAGCTTCTCTCCACTCAGCTTGCGTGCTCTGCTGGCATACTCCTGCAGAACCCTCTCTGGGTTTTGGGGTTTGATCCTGGATAAAAAGAAATAAGCCTCGGTGTAAGTTGGTAAAAATGGACATTTTGCCATAGTGGTATGCATCAATCCATCCAAAAGAAAACAATGAACAAAGGAGTAGTAAATAAACAACATAACAACCAGCAGATCGCGCTGTGTGGTCGACTTGAGTCGGACGCATACTAAAATGCACTCCACTCACCACAGACACCAAAAGAAAGAAGCATGTGGAGGGGAGGCCTGACCATTTCTATCCAGATGTGCTAAAGTGATTCCCTCAAATGGGTGTTGAGAATGACAGACACCTTTTCTCAACAGCCACTGCCGAGGAGACCATTGAACTGTCAACATGTTACATTTTCTTTAATAAATGACCGACCATGTTTCATGATGTCACACGTCACTCCTTGTCCAACCTAGTGTGAGAACAAACAGACCAAAGGTATTCGATACAGTTACTCTTTAAGGATGTAGCAGTTCACTTGACTGATGGATTGGCCCATACCTCACATTTTGTATCATGGCTTGGTTTCTATCTTAAGCAATTTCATGGAAGTCTCCACTGAGGATTTCCAACTTTCAACACAGATGAATAGAGAAGACGCAACAGGAAAGTGTTGAGTACTTCCCTCGATAGTTTTATATGAGAGTATGGCAAAAAAATTGTTGAACGGTCACAGAAAGACTTCCTATTAACCTTAATCAATGGCAACAAGAACATCTTATCTAAAACATTGCCATATTATTCAAGTGTTTCTCATTTATTTCTTGTTCATTGTGGTAAATTTGGTCGAGTTCTTCATTTGTTACATTACAGACAACATTACAGACTTTTGATAACATGACCTTGGACTAACTATTGATAAGAATGCAGATGCTTTAGTTAGCCTTTTTTTTTAATGCAATCTGCCTCCACACACACACAGACCCCTTCATCTAACTGTTTTTTTTTTCCATAAGGGCATGTATGAATGCTCAGGCTAAGATTTTGTGCAACACTACTCGAATGATGGTGTTTTTTTGTGTTTTTTTTAAAATCAAACATGCATTAAAACATAGTCAGACACGTTTGGTGCTTGTAGTGATAAAGGGGATGTTTAAATGTAAAGTAAAAATTTCCTACACATGGTTAAATTTAGGTTGACAGCCTTCTTGATATTTTGGGAAAATTGGGAAAATACATGGGAGACGGTAACTCTCCCACAATCACCGGCATAGCTCAGTTGGTCGAGCCGTTATTTGGCGATCAGAAGGTTGCAGGTTTGATCCTATGTCCTGCAAAAAGCATGTCGAGATATCCTTGAACAAGACACTGAACCTCCAACTACTCCCCGAGCTCCACGTGGTGGCTGTTCACTGCTCCTATACAATAGGATGGGTCAAAATGCAGAGTTGCATTTTCCCCTTATGGGACTGAGGAGGGAAAAAACATTATTTCTATTATTTAGAATCCAAATCTCCATCATGAATTTAAATTTGAATTTTATTTTGATGTTGAGACTTCATTAACGTTTTCAACACAAATTCTATTTCTGACCGGAACCCTTTGAGTGCATTTAAAGCTATATTGCAAATTTCCTCATAAAAATAACGCTCTTGGTGCCATTTCCTCCTCAACATCGTGGCCACAAAAGTTTGCATGTCACTTTTTCTGTAAAATTACTTCACTCTACAAATAGTGTCAGTCTCATTATGTGTCCCATTAAAATTAACACTCACCAGTCATCAAATTCAGGTAAAGTCGGTCTTTACTGAGTAAACTATGGAGACCACCCACAACTCTGGCAGGTAGAAATAAAAGAAAATTTCCTACACATGCTGGAGAACGCATCTAATTTGCTATTGGGTCAATCTGCTAGATCGGCCGTTCTGCACATCATGCGCAGTGCTAATTATGTTTCTCTTCAAACTCCATGATTTTGAGGTACTTGGGGCACTTTTTTGAGGCACCAGGTCAGTTGAAACAAACACAGCTATGAGGGGATTAGCAGGAGACAAGGAGGAGGAAAATTGCCTTGTGAGCTGGCTGAAGAAGACTGAACGTGCCACTACAGAATAAAAAGTTTAAAAAAACATCGATATGAACTATGACTGTTGATTCTTTTCTTGTTATTGTCAATTCTTTTTAAATTGTTATATTCTCAAACTTCTTTATTAATTCAAATAGGCTACATTCAAGTGTTGAAATGATATTTCTACATGTATTTCATGTTGCTACTATTATAACGGCACACAACTATAATATGGATTGAGAATTGCATTTAAGACAGAGACGACATGCTAATTAGTTATGATGGCAAACTGTAAAGGTTAAATGTGACTTGAGGTTGTTGGTTATTGGGTTGTTGTTGTTCTTCTTTAGGAGGGGGCTCAGCCTTTGACACCATTAATTACAGTATAATTGACAGAATGAGTTGTAATTTCGGTATCTGGCTCAGCTCTATCTTGGCTCGAGACCTACTCATCTAGAACAAAACATTCGGTTTATTGTAATAATATTACATCAAGCTTCTCTGATGTTAAATATGATGTACCCCAGGGCTCACTTTTTGGCCCTTTGTTCTTCTTTCTTTATAATTCATCTCTTGGCCAAATTAAATGCAGTCAGAGAAATAATTTCCATTGCTATGCAGATGATACTCAGCGGTATGTGCCTATAATGGTTGATGATAGACTCAATTGACTAATTCTAGGGGCCAGCTTGGCTGCTGTGAAAAAAATTGGACGTCACTAAATGTCTTGATTTAAATTCCCATAAAACTGAGATGCTGGTCGTTGTCTCTGTTCTGCTTTCCACTTTGCGGCTTTGTAACACTATCAATTTCCCCTTCTGGGACTAATAAAGGAATTTATTATCTTGCTTTACCTTGTACATTCTATCTCCAGCTCTCTGCTCTCAAAATACAGGGCTCCGAGTGCCTAGAATAACCTGCCTGCTGCTGTCGGGCATTCAGAATCCATTGAGTCCTTTAAATCTGACCTTAAGACTCATCTTTTTGCCTTAACCTAATAATAGTGACTTTACATTATGTGACTCACAGCCTATACTGCATTGCGGATGGGTTTCTGTCTCAAGGAATTTACAAAGTACTTTTTCTCCTGATGACATTATACATTATAGAGCATATGAATGCATTTTTTCTGTTCATACTATATATAGTGTTCATGTTTCCCCCTTGTTTGAATTACTGTCATATCGTATGCCTTAGATTTGATGCCTCTCTGATTATGTGTTCCACTTTGCTGCTGTAACACCGCAATTTCCCCCTGTGGGACTAACAGATGAATAGCTTATCTAATATGGTATTGACTAATGCAAACTGTTTGCTTCTCTCACATGTCTTCTCTCTTGTTGAATGTCTCTTTTTCTGTCTATTTGACTTGGAAAGGGCCTGGCTGCTTACCAAAGTTTCTGTTTGGTTGGATGTCTGTACACAGCTTGAGTTCCCAGCCTAACTAGGCAGCGGACAGAGCTACTGTAGCGAGTCGGATCCTCTTTCACTAAAATAAGGATTTCCTCTCACAGTGATCATTTCCCAGACCGTTTCTTTCTAGCTCATCATCCGTGACGAGACCTGGTTCTTCGCTGTTGGACAACTTTTCTCCCTGGTTTATTTGTGTAGTAAGGACATCAGGAGATGCTAAAGACGTGTATTGCTCATCATGGATGTATGTACTCTGTGGCAGCAAACACATTACAGCAGCCTTCAGAAACTCCTGCAGGTTAAATTGGACTAATGAAACAGTGTCAGAGCTGACTGGACTAAAAATACCTGCTAGCCTGGCAACATTAAGGTTATCATGAGGACATCTTGTATTGAATTTTGAGGACCTACGCTTTGAAAAATATATGGCCACACTTATGATAACAAGAGATGTTTGTTCTGTAGCTTGTCAGGTACTTTGCTGCACATTTCATCATACCACGTCTGGTAGCAGGAATGATTATTAGATTACTGTCATTCACACATTGAGAGGAGGAGAGCTCGAGCAGGGGGAGGGAGACAGACAATGTTATAGTGCCCACCACAGGGGAGGAGTTGGAATGGGTTGTGAGCAGGGTCTGATGGGTCCGCAGTGGTATTTCCTGCCCATTTCCTGACTCTGGGGATGTACAAATCTAGAACGGAGGGCAGGTTGGAACCAATTATTTTCTCTGCAGAGTTAACTGTCCATTGAAGTCTGTCCCTGTTCGTTTTGATGAACGATCTCATATTGATGGATGTGCAGAGGACAGACTGGATTATTGCAGTGTAGAACTGAATCAGCAGTTCCTCCTAAGGCAGACAGAACTTCCTGAGCTGATGGAAAAGTACATCACTCTGCAGGGCCTTATTTATGTCTATGATGGAGATTTTGGAACCCAGAAATCTGTAGGGTTTCACTGCAGTCACCATGCTGTGAAGTATGGTTAGGGGGGGTTCAGAGGGGCCTCTTCCTTAAATCCAGTCGTCTCCACAGTTTTGAGTGCGTTCATCTCTGTACTGTTATGGCCATTTCAGAGGGGTCGCTGTTCAACCTCCCATCTATACGCTGACTGATCAACATCCCAGATAAGCCAAAGGAAGGCTGTTGCCCACAAACTTCAGGGATTTAACAGATGGGTCTCCTGAGGTGCAGCCATTTGTGAAGCAGGAGAAGAGTAGAAGATGGAGCACGCATCATTTTGAGTGCCAGTTTTGATTGTCTAGGTGCTAGGTGTGATTTTCCACCGCTTCATCTGCTGCCTCTTGTCCGTCAGGGAGTGTTTAATCCACTGGCAGATGGGGGCTGGTACAGTGACACTGGCGAGTTTGGTGTGAAGGATATCTGGGATGATGTTGTTGAACGCTGAGCTGAAGTCCTCAAACAGAGCCTCTGCTTATGGCTCTGTCGGAAGATATAGTGCAATCCTATATTGTCTGCATCTTCCACTGATCTGTTGCCTCGGCAGGCAAACTGCAGGTGGCCAAGCCGGGGCCTGTGATTTCATTGTGGTGGGCGAAACACCTGTCTTTCGACGGATTTCATGACCATAGATATCAGGGCAACAGGGCTGTAGTCATTTAATCCTGCAACACAGGGTTTCTTGGGGAACTGAAATAGTGGAGCTCTTAAAGTAGGGGTGGACTTCACACAGCTCCAGGGATCTGTTGAAGATCAGTGTGAAAATGGGATTCAGGTGGTCAGCACAGACTTTCAGACATGAGGGTGACACGCCATCCGAGCCCAGTTGCCTTCCTGGTCTTCTGTCTCTGGAAGAGCTGGTGCATGACCTAACACAGACCCTGAGTGCAGGTGGGGGGTTGGTAGGGAGGGGAAGGGGGCTTGCAGGGGGTGAATTTCGTGGTGTGTCGTGGCCGAAGAGGGTGAGTGGTGTGAATAAGCGCTTATCAAACCTGCAGTAAAACCCATTTAGATCGTCAGCCAATCGATGGTCCCCTGCAGTGTAGGGGATGGTCTCCTGTAGTTGTTGTTGTCTTTCGAACCTCTCCAGATTGATGCTGGGTTGTTGGCAGAAAACTTCTTTTTCAACTTTTCAGAGTAGAATCTTTTTGTGACTCTGATCTCAAGCTTGTCCCTACTGTCAAAATACTGCCTGACGGTGTCCAGATTCAATTAGATTGTGGTAATTGGTCCTTTTCTTTTTAATATTCTATTTAATATACTATTTATGCTATTTAATTTTCCACGCTCTTAATGCCTTCGGGGAATTGGATGTAGCCTACCTCACAGGGTCTATCTTTTCTTTGTTTTATTGCTCCCTAGAAGTGAAACCAACATAAAGTCATGCTCACATCTTTCACCTTTGTTTCGCATTGCGAATGTTCTCAATAATAAATAAAAAGCTCTACGTTGGACTGTGTGCAATGCTTCTGTGCATATTTTTTTTGAAAACATAAAATGAATTAGATTAGGGAGTGCAGAGGTCCTTGAGTAGGTAGGTCCATGAGATGTGCGTGGGTGTAATGCTTAGAGAAGAGTGACTCACCCAAGTCTCCTGACGAGCCTGGCAAACTCTAGCAGACAGGTGTCGACTGGAAGTCTGAGCTGGCCCTCTGCCATGGCCAGCTGGCAGTCATCAAATGAATAATCTGTGATGGGTACCCCCAGGGCTCTGGAAGGCAGTACAGAGGAAACAATGAGGTGACAGAAGCCTATACAGATCAGTGGAGGTGAAAGTTAGGATTTTTAGATGAACAAATGCACTCTTCGCCACCCTAGCCGTTGAAAACATCAACCCAAAATTAATCATTCCAAGCACTTTGGTATATAGTTCAATCGATGTGTACACACAGCAAATAGGTAGAAAGGGACAGTAACAATCAATGTACCTTGTGAGACTCGGAAATATACTGAAGGGAGAACACAGGTGGTACATCTGATTTGTTTTTTCACCATTTATCTCAAAACCATGTTTTCATGGCTGTATGCATGCGCGATCTAAAAAAGTTGAATCAGTCCATTTGGATTGAGAAGTAAAATTAATCTAATTTGGGGCGGCATAGCTCAGTGGGTAGAGCGGTCGTCTGGCAATTGGAGAGGTTATAGGTTCGATCCTCAGTTCTGCAGAGAGCATGTCGGGTGTCCTTGAGGACGACACTGAACCCTTAACTACTCCCCGTGGGCTACATGCTATACAATAAGATGGGTTAAAATGCAGAGAATTCAACGTTTCCACTCGGGGGACTCATAAAGGAATCTTTTTTTTTTGTATAGTTCATGATCACAAATTACAAAGTTACTTCTGTAGGCTTTACACTAACAGCATCCTGCCCTTAGACTCTTGTATCACAGAGAAAGGTTTCATCACTCAAATAAGAGATGGCTTCAGTGTCCGCCTCTCTCTCACCCATCCCACCACTACAGATGTATTCTTTTACTCTCACCCCCACCCCCAAAAAAAGCTTTTTAACATCTATTTGAGCAGCATTCCTCCCTATCAGGGATGTGCACGTCTTCATCCTTAACAGAATGGCCACTTGCCTGAAAGTGGGAGACCCGGCCTGACGTTGTGCTACCTTCTTGGCCAACATACTTTTGGTTTCCCCCCATGTACAAGTGATGGCAGTCTTCCTGACACTTAACAGCATACACTATATTAGTCTGTTTGTGTCAGTGGATCCGATCCTTGGGGTGGACCAGATGCTGGTGCAAAATATTTTGGGGTTTGAAAGCAACTGAGATACAGTATTTGGAAAATATGCATCTCAACTGTTCTGAACTCCAGCAACATTCAGAATTACCGCCGTTTTGCACTCAGGCAGCTGTTGTCCATCTCTCTTTGATTAGCTTGTGCACTGTTTCAATATCTTCCTTGCCTTGACAAATGTCGAGTTAGGATAACTACACTGAACCAAGCCCTGTATAATGTGGGATTTCTCCCCTTCCCTGGCAGCTGTGTCAGTGGGGACGTTGTCAGCTCAGTGGTACAGACTCCTGATGACTACTAGTTTGTGCTCCAAAGGTTGATGAGAGTCAAATCAAACAGAAACCAAAGAGACCCTGGGATTTCACCAAAATAAATTACAGATGGGAGCAGCCAAAAGTAGTAAAGGTAGACTGTTCAGTAGTCATCAAATAAGAGGCTTTTAAATCTGGGCATAAAGACGGTGTCAACTTACTTGGCCATTAGACGTCTGACATTGATGGCAAAAAGGGCTGGGTTGCTTTTCTCTTCCTCTGATGGGGTGTAGATGGGAAGATACTGCCAACAGAAGAGAAAGAAAGAGATATACTCGCATGAAATCAGGAACGTGTACTTGGTACCTAGGCTGAAGCATATATTTTATATGCAAATATATTATAACAACAATGTGCAAGTCTTATTTCATGAAACATTAATGGTGCAAGTTTTTTTTCCCCCTTTCGTGAATACACAAAATTGATACATGCGAACAAAATTAGATCAACTACTGGGTAATCTTTTCTCTCCTACTAGGCTCACAGTGTCACTGGACAGTACTGGTAAATAGGATTCAAGATTGTGTTTCATCATCTTATGTTTTGTCTTTATGAATGACTCAGGATTGAGGAGACATGGTAGTGCAGTGGTGGACCACACATTTCCGGAACTGATGAGCCAGATGTTGGCGGGTTCAAAACCACTGCGGGACATCAGAAAGGGCATCTGGCGTTAATCCCCCAAACTCCATGAATTCTTTTTTTTAAATTTCAATTTATAAAACAGCATCTTAAATTAGAACAATTAGAGGATCATTGAAAGACAGCCACATACACTTACAGATCACCCATGGGAAGTTAGACGTCCCCTCCACACACTCACCTCTATTTCAAACTCATTGTGGAGCTGACACAGCGTCAGCCAAAGGATTTCAAACCTGAAAAACAGAGGATAAGCTGTGAAGGACATAACTAGTCAAATATAAATAAAAACACTACACTACTTCCAAAAAGTATGAAGGAGGATATCAAACAATTACAATGGCAGTTTTGGTTCCATTTCATCTAACAGAGTGCAGTCTTAAGATCAGAGAAAGTGATTGCACAGACTAAATCTAAAGTATTAAAAATTGCAGTAAGTTTATTTTAAAATTAGTTTATCAGAAGACAAATTCAAAGATGCACAAATCTCGGTCAATGTGTGTGTGTGTGTGCATATATATCAAGTCAGTCAAGGATGTAAGCCTGTACAGGGCCACTACATTTCCTGCAAATGTAGGATCGTTACTGAAATCATGCATGCTCACTTCAGCACATGTGCATATTGCATGTATTACCGAGTCAGAGGACACATAGTGTTAATCATACAAACCCCCCTATATATATTTACATGAATGTGAGCTCCAAAATGGTTGAGTCCATATGTGCGCATGTTAGTCCTTCCTCAGAGGACACATTCATGTGTGCGTATGGGTGTGTGCGTGTCTTAGTGTTTACAGTAAATCCAGTCTGACATTGTATACTGCAGTTCTTCTGTGCTAGGCTGGGATGAAGGCCAACAGCACTCAGAGACCCACCATAATGTTGGAAGTCAAGTCAAAACAGACCATAATGGTACTCAGTCTGAGTAGACTGTAAGGAGATAGATAACAAGAGCAGCCTCTCTCTCCCCAGCCATGGATAATCTGTTCCCAGTCAATTTCAGCCCTTATTGTAGTAATTTTGGTTCAAACCATTTCAGTCTGACTGGACAGTGGAATGTCCTCCAGAAACATCTACAATGCGTTGCATCTCCGTTCATGTTGTGTTGTAACACTTTGCGCCATTGTTGCATTTGTGTTTGTGACTTTCGGTAGGTATATGAAATGCTGTGTGTACGCGGTTTGATTGATGGACGCATTCTCTCAATTTGCTGGATGTTTCTGAAATGCTTTGTATGCGTTTACTCCTCTTGCTTGTGTTTTCTGAAGCTACAGTGCTGAAGGCTCTCTTGGCCACCATAGATAAGAGGGAGCCAACATAAGCCCCAAACCTATCGAAAAAAAATAATTCCAGGGTAAATGGACTCATTTTTATAAAGCGCTTTTCCAGTCTAGTAACCAGTCAAAGCGCTTTACATTGTATGCCTCAGATTTATCTAGCATGGGGGATTAAGGCCAGATGCCCTATCCCGACGCCCCGTGGTGGGCTCAAGTAAGACCTTTGGGATTTTGACATCTTCACTGAACAAGCAGATACTCGGTAACTTTAGTCCTCATTGCTGCTACATTAAAGTGGTGTGAGTCACGAGAGAAAAGACTTCAGTTCGTCTTCCAAGACTGAACGTACAGTGTAATGTAAATAAAGGGAATATCTAAGACCACAAATGGAAACTGGAGCACTATCACTACATCAGTAACAAATCTTTCATGAGGAACTGAGTACTCACGCTCCAGGGCCCTGCCATGTCCATGTGATTGTGTCCTGTCCAGAGAAAAGGAACAAACACTAAAAATTAACTGAACGTAATCATTCAGTTGTAATAGTTACATGGACTTTGAATATGTTTGATATTTTCAACACATCTGTGTTCTTCGATTTGAAAATTAATTCTCAACGTCTAATAAAGATGTGGTGATGACAGCACACAGCACAGCGTGTGCTCCATGTGCCTTATTACTGTTACTAACTTATAGCACACAGTTTAGTATAATGTTCGAATATGGGGGAAAAATATTGGACACATACATACAAAGAAAAATAAGGTTAATATTAAATTATTATAAAATCAAATGCATCCTGGTGATTTAACAGGAAAAGTACACCCCAGCTTATAGTTTTATTGAGAAAAATAAACGCCTACCAAAGTTAAAGATTCTTATTCTGTTCACCAACACAATAAAACACGTTTTAGGTCAAACAAAGTGTAGATATTATATTAAATGTATCTTCCCGGGCCTCAATTTGACCAATCTATAACAAAACACAAATGCCATTAAGACCTGTGTGAATTCAGTTACTTACAGTCAGCCCAGAGGGTTGTAGCCTAGCTTGAAATATACCTATGTCGGGCTCCAGTGAGAGGCATGCCGAATCAATGTTTTACACAAAGTCAGCCATGAGACCTTTGGGAGGCAAACTTTGCCAACCAGAGCTTGCTTGAGAATGGGAGCATATACACATTAGTTCATACTAAGGGTAAGACCAAGGAAAAATAAAATTTAAAAAAATCTTAAAACCTAAGCAAATCCAACTGCTACATACATATTTCATATATACCCAGCCAGTGTACTTTACCAGCTGACCCCCAGGGAGAGATCAGAGCCCCTAAGCCAGGCAGTGTCGATGCCATACTCCGCCATTTGAAGTGTGGGTGCAATACTCTGCCAAACTAACTGTGTGCCCAATAGAGAGAAGCCCCTTACCGTGACTATGACCAATTAGTTTTCTGTTTCCAGGTCTTACCATTTTATTTGGGTAGCGAATAACCACTGGTTGCACTGGTACAGCAGGTATAAAAGCCCCTATAAAAGAGTGAAGCATGTTAAAAAGGATATTTCATTATGGCATGGCAATACACCCAGCCCCCCCCCCCC
>OMLC01036258.1:14396-28903 GCA_900302585.1 Regalecus glesne
CCCAGCCCCCCCCCCGCCAACACCACAGTTAATCTACCAATGAGTCACTTCACAAATCAATACTCAAGTTAGTATCAAATATTGGTTTTGCTTTTTTCTTCCTTAAACACAGATCAGCTCTATTTCTCTCTCTTACGTTTTTTTTATAAACCACCCCACTTGACAGTTGCGTTTCAAATTATGAATAAAAGGGAATGGTCTCCCTTGGTTTTGACCTATTTTTTGCTCTGTAATGCAAACCACCCAGACAGAGCCTTATAGGAAGCTCCAAATTAGCTCCTTGTGCTTGGCAAATTTACCCAGACAAGTCTGGTTTGTGTTCACCGTGTTTGAAATGCCAGTACTTAGTATTTTCTGTCACTTTCAACATTTTCTAACATCTCTGTCACAACATCCAAGACCATTAGTGTCACTTAGTTTGCATTCATCTCCCACAAGACTCATTTCTCAGTAACCCTGAGTGGATGATATATAGAAAAGCTCAAAGTTAGCTTTTAGATCTGAAAACAAGTGGTTCAACAACCAATTCCATTTTAGATGAAGATTAAGCCATCTATGTTCCAGACCCGACAGTATGCCAAAGCCTTTGCAAGGGAATTTTCATATGGATTTAATCAGTTGCGTCCTTGCATTCAAATTTTTAGATAACTCATCTTTGCTGAAGGGCACCATTAAAGAGGCAGACCTTTGACATCAGTGGTGGAATAAAGAATAGAGAAAGCAGGACAGGAAAATTACACATCTCTACCTGGTTTGAATGTAATGAGACAGGATCTGTTGGTACACGTTCCTTCTGGGAATATCATTATCTGTAAGGATGAGAGGAAATGGTGCGTATGTTACAGACACATTATTCAGAGCCTTTATAAGGAAATTAAAAAAGACAGTGGGAGTTAATATTGCTTTTTATTCTAAATACTCTTTTCAACTTGTTCACTGGCTCTTGTATGTATATATGCATACATGTCTTATATCCATACTAAGAATTTATCACTATTGACCTTACCCCAATCATTACCGACAGCTTATTCAATTAGTTTGGTTTAATAAAAGTGGGATCTGTAATGTGGGGATTTAGTGATCTCCATGCAATATTTTATTCCTTTTTATGTTTTGCACTTTTCTCTGTATTGGATCGAGGACAGTAAAGTGGCAGAAAGGAAACGGGGGCAGAGAGAGATGGGTAAGATATGCAACACTGCCTCAATGATTTGAGATGAGAGAAGGGAGGGGCTCATGACACTCAAGAGTGGGCAATAAGGGGACAAAGTTTGCACAATGGCAAAGTCACGAAAATGAAAGTGTTTTATTGGTACACAACCAAGGCCGCTGGAATTGGTTCTCTGCATTTATCCCATCCTATTGTATAGGACTTATGAGCGCAACTGCAGTGCGGTGCTCGGGGAGAATTTAGGGGTCCAGTTAACATGCTTTCTGGGGGTGCTGGGGGTTGAATCACTGATAGCCAATTACTACACAACCACCCTACCTGAGCTATGTGGTCACATTTATGATGCATGCAAACACAAATATAACACCAGCTATACGGCACAGTGCAAATCAATGAAAAGGAGCAGTATGATGCAACAAGTCACCGTTTCATCCCAAGATACACATAATGTTATGTTGGCCATTCCTGACTATTGGTGAATTTTCAATGTGCCAAATATTTTTTGAAAAAAAAAAAAAAAAGGAATACATTTTCTCATAATAAACCATCTGTCAACCGCTTATCCAAAGTTGGCTTGTTGGGCAATGCTGCTGCCTATCACAGCTCTCATTGGGCAAAAGGCAAGGAAACAACCTGGACAGGTCACCATTCCATCTCAGGGCAGATGTGGTGGATTATGGCTGGATGATTTTCCTGATGCACCCAGATAGGTTTGAACCTGCAGCCTCTGGCTCACTAGTTCCTGAAGCGTACACTCTACCCCTGAGCTATGGTGGCTTCCTTGTAATACACATATCAGGTAAATGACATGTTTAACCTTCAGGAACTTGTATTCTCGAGCTGTAGTAGCTCAGTGGTAGAACATGCTTCAGCAGGAAAGGCATCTAGCCTTAATCCCTCAAACTCCATCTAGATTCATATCCAACCCCGCAACACGGGAACTATTGGAGACATTTAAAACAGACCCCTCAGCCTTCAGGAGCATGTATTGGTATTGAAAAGCGTTAATAATATAAATATTCAACAATACTTAGCTTTTTACGCACCTTGTGTCCCTCATTGATAAATAGACTTATATTCAAAAAAATCAACTATTTGACATGTGACTCTGTAGTGCTTATCAGGGTGGGGGTCCCTGCAGTCAGCTTTGACTGAAGTCGCAAAAAAGTGGGATCAGCTAAACTGGACACATTTATCGAAAGAAACATTTTATCACACTTTGAGGTGACATCTTCAGGCAACTTCCTAGCTTAGCCCAAATAGTGTACCAAGTGATCTAAGAGACAAGGACAAAAGCTGTCTAAAGATAAACCAGTGGTGATTCCGTATGTGGTGGGAGTTTCAGGACAATTCTAGAGCACATTTTCCAAACACCATGTGTCAGTTGCTTTCAAATCCTAAAACAGGCTGTGCCAGAAACTGGTCCACCCCATGCATCAGGTCCCCCAGCACAAAAAGAGCAATATACTGTACACTGTTAACGGCCAAGAGCATAACCATGATTTGTGCACCGGGGAAACTAAACAGACCTTGGCCAAGAGGATGGCAAAACACAGAAGACACGACACACAACACTAATGCATCAGGCCAGGACTCTGGAGTCTATACTCATCTACAGGTCAGTACTCGCACATTTATATTGTGCGAGTAAATTAATTTTGTAAACCCCCCCCTCAAGTGTGTGGCACATGCAGGTGTCTTATTAGGTAATTATTTCACAGGTATCTGTTGGTGGGAAATCTGGTAGAGGATGGGTGTAGTTTCACCCCACAAAAACACAATAGTAAAATATGACAAAATGAAGAAGAAAAATAGCATAGTGGTTGCCAATTTCCTGTAATACAAACCCTACTTTTAATCCTGCTTAAACAGACCTGCAGTCTGCAGTATTTAAACCTGGTCATGACAGATGCAGAACGAAGAGTCATATGAGCACTGTCCCCTCAGATTGCTTGTGAGTGCGCACACGTCAGTCAATTTGTATGCATGTCTACCAACAGTCAAAAGTGTGAAAGAGTGTGTGTGGATAGATGACACATCTCATGTCTACAGATGCCATTTTGATTTATCTGCCTACATATTCAAGTTGATCCCCTGAGGTGCTCTGTGAGGGTTTGCACAAAATAACGTGCTTATGAACCAACGTTTTAAATGGTGTGTGCTTGTCTTAACACATTCTCATGAAATTCTGTGCTTGGTTGTACATACTGCAAACAACATGCCTCTGTGATGTTACTTATGCAGAGCAATATGAGAGAGAGAGAGAGAGAGAGAGAGAGAGAGAGAGAGAGAGAGAGAGAGAGAGAGAGAGAGAGAGAGAGAGAGAGATGTCAGTGTTAGTTAAAATACCTGAGGCCATTCCCCACCAGAATGGGCTCTGCGTTTGATCTCTTCCACAGTTTTCTTTCTGGAATCCTGGTCGGACCGGGACACAAACACTGGTCTGATGTACTTGATCAAGGCTGGAGGGAGGAGGTGGGAGACAGACAGGAGGAGAAAGAAGACTTTTTGAAACAAGGTTTAAAGAACCCAAAACATGCAGTGCAAATCAAAGAACTATTTTTTAAGCATCAGGTCAGATCTCTTCAAAGAGGGTACTCTGGTGCTCTCTGAGAGGAGGAGAAGTCGAGAATGTAGAAAGAGAAGAAGAGAGAGGTATGAAAGTCTTGATTCCAATTGTGTGCGGTCTGCCAGCAGGAGGGGATTAAATTGTCTGTAGCTAGTAGCCTGAGATTTTGTCTATGTACGTCACTGTGCCTGATCAGGCGACTTAATGCTTCCTCTGGATTCTATTGGATTGGTCAGGTAAAATAGTCTGGTTTGTACTACGTGGCCAAGTCGGGCAAGGGAGAGTTTGCACGAGTTTATATTAAGAGATGATCATAATTTAACAGGGATCAGTGTAGCGAGCCAAATCTTTCAAAAAACCATTTCGTGTAAGGACAGTACAGAATGCCGATGTCAGAATACATCATCCCCAAAAACAGACGTTTGGAATTTCATTTAGTCCTTGGGTAACTTCAAAATAATGTTTAAACGCACATACTGTATGTTTTGAATGAAGATAATTTGCAAGTGATTAAAGGTTCCCCATAAATGATGCCAGTGCTATATCTAGAGCCAGAATCTGCAGAGTTAAAGTAGCTTCAGCCTTGGAAAGCATCCCTTGGCTCTGCTGTGATAGTGGATAATGACTGACTGAGTAGAAGGGGAAGAATGAGACTAAAATGAGCCATTAACCTCAGCCTTACACACCCTGCTGTCTGGAACAGTAAAACCAATGGCTGACTCTGTGACCTGACAATTGACCGTATGGGTTTACAAGATTTATGGCTGCTAGGAAAATAAAAACTAACTACGTACTAAAAATCCCCACTGGAACCCTTCCCAGTCCTAAGCAAAACAGATTATCAATAGCTATTAGCTACACCTGCAGAGCTCCTGAATTGTCCATTCGGTGCTGCCTGCATTTGGCCAATTCTGATCTGGATGAAACATGGACAGTAGATCAAACAAATTAAATAACCTAAAATTTAGTGGCTATTTATACCTATATTACATTGGTTATTGGGGTAGCACAGGGTATGTATTGAGTCTACTCAAAAGTCAATTTTATTTCAGCCTGTTATCAACAGACAGTGATAGGGTGCTTTTGGACAATAACCGGGGCTTAATACTGGTGGTCATTCATCAGTCACAGACATTGATGTGGTAAGCTTGCTGAAATGTCTTGCGACCTAATGGGCTCAACCCTGTCAGCGGCAGTAAGCACGTGATTACAGAGCATTGCTGTAAAACATCAACATTTGGATTTCTGTATTGACAACAGCAAAATTAGTTTCTAACTTAAAATGACAATAAAAACCAAACAAAAAGTGAACATTTTGCAAAAATAACATAGATAATATATCAAACCAACATTTTTCCTCTGTGCAACAGTGCAAAGCATGGGCCCATAACAAGAGTGTCATTTACTCAGTGAGTTACTGCAGTACATGCACAGCATTGGCAGAGTTGCATGCAATTAATCATAACAATAAAAATATTAGTTTATGTTTCTAAACTGAATATTTATGGACTTCAACAAGGCAGAAGTGTATGAATTATACTTTTAATACATCTGAGAGTCCCCTGTGTGTTCAATCAAGGACTTCCAATATGCTTGACTAATTTTGTTATATTTTTTAACAGGTTTATTGTCACATGACACAGGCCAGCGAAATTTGTTCTGTGCATTTAAACCATCCTATTGTATAGGACCAATGAGCAACCAATAGGTGGTGCCCAGGAAGCAGTTAGGGGTTAAGTGTCTTGCTCAAGGACACCATAATGCTTTCTGCAGGACCGGGGGTCAAACTTGCAACCTTCTGATTGTCAGAAAACCACTCCACTGACTGATCCATGCAACTCCCCTATCAGTGCTCAACATGCACTAATGTGACCAAAATGAAGGACATCAGCAGTAACAGATAAGAAAGATAGAAGCCCAACATAGAGTGTCTTTTCAAAATTGTGAAAATGATTAAAGTTTTTTTTTCCTTTTTGGTTTCAGCATCAACTACCCCCAGGAAGAGTGACCTAGCATAGCCTTTCTCCTCAGAGCATCATCTAGAGGTGGTGGAGGCAGTGGTACTTTCAAATGGTAAGATTAAATTAATAATTTAAAAAATCTTATCACTAAATGGGCTCACGAATTCACAAATAAAAGCATCAAATTAAAATACATTCATAATCAATGTACAGTTATGTTTAGATATCACCACGGAAATCATGACACATAATCAGGAAGAGAAAAACGTGTTTTGCCACCGTTAGCTAGCTAACATTCCCTCAGATGTAGCGACAAAAAATGAATTAATTTTTGAATGACGAACTACGAACCTAAATACTTTACAAGCACAGTGTTTCTAATGTGGTGAAAACCTTGTCAAATGAGGCACTAAAACCCTCAAAGCTGCAAATACACATCAACACAAAGCACCCAAGATGTCCTGGCAAGCTAAAAGAATATATCCTACGGACAAGGGGCGGGTTTCAGTTATATGAGAACAAAATCCCATTAGCACCTCAGTCAAAGACCACTTTGAAAGCTAGCTATATCGTCGCTGCTTGCATAGTGCATAGCAAGACACCTTTTAAATTGCAGGGGAGCTTGATTTGTCTAACACTCTGGATATGTGCCGAGAGTTACAGGGGGAGGCAGCTGCAACCAAAATTCAGTCAATAGCACGCTGCAATGACACCATGAGCAGAGGAATTATTGACATGAATTATGCCATTGGATGCCGACCTGTGGAAAGAGTAAGGATCTAGGTCTACATTAGATCTACAAGGATCTAATGTTTTGCAAAGAGTTTTCGAGAACTACTGAAGATGTAATCCACTGCCTTCGTTACTTCATCGAAAAAGGTTTAGATGGGAAATACTGCACAGGTTTTTGCACATACGGTGCTGCATCAATGACAGGAACACATATCAAGATCAGTCCCAACACACCCTGGGGCGGACACGGACCTAGATGGAGCATGGGGGATTAAGGCTGGATGCCCTTCCTGCCCCGCAGTGGGATTGAACCCACTTGTCATTTTGTAGTGCGCGCACTCTACAGCTAAGCTACCGCTTAGCTTATTTTTTTCTTAAATATAAAGATACTAAACTAAATTAAGGCCTTCAAACCATGATATTCATTGAAATGTTGCCCCACTGAACCACTGCCTCCCTGAATAGTTATTAAGATAAAGGTAAAGTAAGATATTTTGAAAGAAACATGGGTGGGAATGGCTCCTTCTGTATAAGAGGGAAATCCTCGACTCCACTTTGATTATTGTTTTGTGAAGAATCCACGAAGCATTAACACTACAAGTATGAGATTGGCTGTTCTTTTCTTTCATTACGATAAAGGACACCGTCATGCTTGAATGTGTGTTACTTACTGCCCCAGAGTGGTATATCCTTGCTCTCGGCCTTCATGACAATAGAGGCCATTGTCATGGTGACTGGAATGGCATCAAAGTAAGAGGAGTGGGGTGCCAGTGTAATGATGGGTGCTTCTGCAGGTAATGCCCTTTGACCTTTTACTGTCATCCAATGGAAGCCTCCAGCAAACCACATGACCCGCATGATGGTCTTGAGAACCACATCCACCAGTCTGTAGAATACAAGAAAGGAGAAAATATTCTCAGATCATTGTTGAAAGGGATGCATGAGACACACACATACACACACACACACACACACACACACACACCTCAATCCTAAAACCAAGTCCAAACTACAAAATTGCCTCTTGAAGATATGAGATCTGGAAAAAATCTCCAGACAAACAAATTCTGTCTTAAGAACAATAGTAAGCTTTCAAAGGTAAGACCTCATGAATACAGCAATGCCCCCCATACACACACATACACACAACTGTTCTCTAGATTTGACATCTTATCAACCTAGGGCTATTGCTTAGAGTTCTACATGTTCTAAATGCTGGATGGAGCTGTAAAGGAAAAGGGAGTGAGTTAGAGGTGAGGAGAGGAAAAAGAAACCTCGATATCAGGAATGAATACTTTGGAATCAAAATCTCAAAGGGGCAGAATCTCAAACACATAGCTATGAACCTCCTTTCATACCGAGGCGCACACATACACATGTCATAGCTATTCTAGACCAGCCGAGGCTGGCTAATAGGGAAGACAATTTTGGGGTCTAATAGATGCTCTTATCCATTGATCTGGATCATGGAGTGTTAATGACAACTCGTGTGTGTGTGTGTGTGTGTGTGAGAGACAGAGAGAGACAGAGAGAGAGAGAGTGTGTATGTGTGTGTGTGACAATGTGAGTGGGGGATTTATGAAGACTTAGACCACTGAGGGCTACAGCTCAATGCACCACAGAAAATCCAATCTCCAATTCACCTTTCAGGCCGCAGCCCATTACAGAGCTCCCACTTAGGAGAACCCTGCATCACTTATCTTTGTGTTTTGGCATTTCACTACATCCGTGTCCATCTCACAATGTGGGGACTAATCGTGACCTGTAAAAATGGAGCATGTAAAAATCTCCCTCTACAGGGCCAGGATGTTTCATGACCCTCAAACCTGATGAAACCATTCACCATCTGTAAAATGCAATAGTGCTGACTGAAGAACAACTATCCTATACGTTGCGGAAAGTCGTACCTCTGAGAAGTCGTCTGATTTGATAAATTTGGATTCCATCTTAATTCAGTCATTCATGCCACAAATATCGATTACGGTGACTGTTCTATGATATTCCTTGAACAAACAAGTTCTACTCTTGATTTCTTATCCTCTTGCAGAAACAATTATTTAAAAAAATTATAATCATAGGGGCGGCATAGCTCAGTGGGTAGAGTGGTCATATGGTAATTTGAAGGTTGCAGGTTCGAGCCCCGTTCCTGTAGAAAGCATGTTGAGGTGTCCTTGAGCAAGATACTAAACCCTCAACTGCTCCCTGTGCACCACATGGCAGCAGCTCACTGCTTCTATACAATAGGATGCGTTAAATGCAGAGAACTCCAAATCTATCCTTGCAGGACTGATAAGGGAATCTAAAATTAAAATAGATCAATCCATATGCAAGACCGGCTGTAATGGTTTACTAATGTGGTCATGTGTTTGATTTTTAGAGGAGGCCATCTATCAAGGTTGAAATACATATCAGGCAATGCCTTCATATCAATAAAAATGCATAAACAGATGTGTTGGTCCATGCTCCATAATCCAGGTAAGGGAATCACAAACAGATGGCAGGTTTCAGTGACAGTCCTTTCTTCCTCGCACCACAGCCTTATTTTCTCCCCGAGCTAGATGACTCCACATTCCAAATTGGATGCAGGGTATTATGGGAAATCATTGTCCATTATGATTGAAAATCAAATTAACATATTTACTTGGAAAATGCTTTTATTTTTATTCAGCCACTTCCTTCCAACCGAGTGTGAGCTAGCTGTTTGCCAATATGTGTTAAGGTTTGCTGCAGCAAAGTAAACCCTATATGAGGGAATCTAGCAATGAAAACAAATGTATATTCTTAAAATGACCACTTGAATTCCCTATAAGAGACTTTGGCTGAACCATGGAGGAGGCCACATTTTTTTTTACATGGCTCTTGGGCATAAATATTTTCCTAAGGTTTACACCACCTCTGTCAACACAATTGAATATTCCTTCCGGTCCGGCCTGATTGGACCAGTCTCTTCCCATTGAGACAGTTACATGAGGCAACTTTATTCCAATAGGGTTACTATTCTGATTATTGGTGGAATATTATGGTAAGTGCAGATAGTGTTAACCACATTAATTCTAAAAAGATAATGCTGCTGAGCAGAAAGATACGTGGCATTTACAAGTCAGAGGAACATTATGGGCACATAGACACAACCTAGAGTAGATTTGTTTTATCAGCCAAACAACCGAGGCTAGTGGAATTTGTTCTCTGCATTTAGAAGAATAAGCACTTTTATTATTTTTTCATTGTACATACATACAACATTATGTGTTTTCTACATTCAACCCATCCTATTGTATAGGAGCAGTGAGCCGCTGCAGCACCCAGGGACCAGCTCCAGTTCTTTATCCTATTGCCTCACTCAGGGGCAGAGCCAGGAGTATTAACCCTTACATGCATGTCTTTTTGATAGTGGGAGGAAACCAAACCATCCAGAAAAAAAAAACATGCAGACATGGGGAAAACATGCCAACTCCACACAGAAGGACCTGGGACAGGCCTCGAACCCAGGTCTTTTTTACTGTGAGCCAACAGCACTAACTACGCTGCCTATCCTATTGCATAGGAGCAATGAACGCATCTCTGTGCGGTGCTCAGGGAGCAGTTAGCAGCTCAGTCAGCGTCTTGCTCAAAGACACCCCGACACGCTTTCTGCAGGGGCCGGGGATCAAACCATCAATCTCTGATTACTAGACAACTGCCCTCCCTCCCCAGCTATGCTGCTCTATGGCACATTCAATGCCGCTCATTCAACCGTTCAGCTTTCAAACGATAAAACAGTAAGAGAAGTTATTCTTTGTAGATAACAGTCAAGCTTATTTGTACAGCCCAGAATCGCTGAAATCCCAACTAGCTTCACATTTACACAATGAAAAGTAGGCAGGTAGAGTAAATGGCTATTGACAAAACCCTCTATCCTCAAGTCATAGTCACAGACTGACAGACTGACAGACAGACAGACAGACAGACAGACAGACAAAAAGCAATTCCAAAATCAAAAAGCAAGCAATTCAAAAAGTGACTCAATTATTGTGCTGAGTGGAATTCATGTATTGCCCTCATGCTCAGACTCGGCACACAAGCAATTCAATTTGCATTGATGACCTGAAACCACACCTAAAACAAAACTAGATTCCCCCATACGCTAGGTGAATGGTATCGATCTATTTTGAGAAGAGCTTTTATTTGCCATTTCTTCATTAGAACGTTACACAAGAGCATGTGCACATGGACAGTCCCACTATGGAGAGATGGTAAATGGACTTGTTCTTATGTAGCCCTTTTCTAGTTTCACGACCACTCAAAGCACTTCATGATGTATGCCTCACATTTACTGAGCCTGTGAGATTAAGGCCGGATGCCCTTTCCCGACGCCCCGTGGTGAGAAAGAAAATGAAGGTAAAAAAAGAACATAAAGATGACTTTTTGGCAATTTTATCACAGTTCATAAGGTGTCAGAGGCTCAGACAGTCAGACAGTAATCATCAACATCTGCCTTTTGAAAGGCCCCTTGACTATCAACTGCTTACCCACATCCTTACACTGGATTTTTCTATGTTGTTGGCCCAATATACATTGAAGGCTAGATTGGTTTCATGGCTTTATTCTTTTAATTGAAATTCACTGCTTTCATGTGTTCTAATCTTCATAATGTGGTTCAGCTGAATGAAGCTCTTTAAAATACTGGCAGATATCTTGAATTAGTTTTAACAGGGAGACAGGACTATTTCTATCAATGGGGTTAACCGGGCATTCAAGTGGTGAATACCATGGTGGAGGGGGGGAAAGGAAACCCATTCATACTTGTTCATCTACAGCACAGGCCACATTTTTACAAAGGGAAATGGCGCTTCATGTGGAGGATACTGTAGAGACTTAAGTCGAGGTTTTTTTTGTTTTGTTGTAGAATTGGATCAATATAGTACTTTCCTACCCAAATTTCTGGGAAAAGTACACAAAGTAACGAGTATTTTGACATTATATTCATCAAACACGTCATATTCAAATTCCTGATCCTCACCGGCATTGGTCTCACTCTCGGATATGAAACTAGGATGAACAATTTCTAGCTCAATAAACTTCAAGGTGTTTTTTGGGGGGATTATTTAAATGTTGGCATTCAGGAGGAAGTGGGAGATATTTGCAAAGTTTAAGCTATTACTTCACCGAGAAAAGTGTGAGGGGAGAGCACAAGAGTGAGACCAAAGACTGAGCTGTGGAACCTCTAGTATGAGTCATCAAATTGAGAGAGCTGGAAGATGATTCAAGAGACGCTCTGGTATGAAGATTCAGGTGGAGGTGGGAGTGCTGACACTAGGGTTTTCTTTCAGGGGTGGGAAAACCACTGGGCCATCACACCAAGCACTATAAAATTCAGGGGATATTGAAAAAAAAACACTCAAGGTGTACTTTAATAAACATAAACCTTGTTTTCTGGTCATTTCTACAATTTGGCCTAAATTGAATTGCAGGATGTTTCCAGTAGAAGAGGAAGTGAAACAGAGGTTTGGACCACCGACATCAGCAAATTTGTTAATCTCACCGCTGTCACAACTTATTGCTTTGCTAATTATTATCAGGGCTACCACATAGTACCATCCTAAATGTCATCACTTCACTTATCTTGCAATACTGCACCACATAAAATATTTGTTTGCAGTTTTTTTACATTTCTTGTTAAAGGATGCATGTTCTCCTCCGTTCATAATTTCCTTCGTGCATCTCATCACTCCTACTCCTTCATGGGTTGGTGGACCAATCCACTAATGGTCACTTGGTAAAGTTCTTCCATGGCTCCAACTGTAGAGTATGCCGTCTTGCTTGAAGGCTATCAGGTACTGTGTACTAATAGGAAAGCCTTCAAAGACCATGAAATAGATGGTTTTAAAGAACAGGAAACTCCCAGTACAGTCACGTATATCACATCCATCAACCATCCATTGTCGATCACATATCTGATGTCAGGTCACAGGGGGACTGGAGCCTATCTCGGTGCTCATGGGGCAAAAGGCAGGGAAACATCCTGGACAGGTCGCCAGTCCATCACAGAGCGGAGCAGTTAAGGGAACAGTCTCTTGCTCGAGGACACTTTGACACGTTTCTCTGATCCAACCTGCAACCAGTCCGGTTGCCAGACGACCGCTCGACCCACCGAGTCATGCCGCCCCTCCGTCATTTATGTCTTATTTGATTTTAAAAAATACAGTTGCACACCGTGCTTTCAAGTTAAAGATTATTAATTTGAACTCTGAAAACACACTTTCCTCTGTCTCTGGAAATAACCGTCTCTGTTAATGTGAAGTTGTGATTATTGCTACAGGACATCCTGTTCTCAGGGGCAGAAGTTTACAGATGGATGGGATGTGCTGCATCGACTATAAAACTGTGTTCCATATCAAATCAGATTTGATATGGAGATTAGATTTGATATTTTCCCTCATAAAAAATATTCCAAATAAAAAGATATATTTCTAAGTGTGACTGTACTATGACCTTTCTGTTTTACAAAACAAGATGACCTATGGTTTTTGACAGCTTGAACGATTGCATTGAATCCAGTGAAAGATTTAGCAATGTCGAACAACAGTTTGATAGGGTCTGGGTTCAGAAAAAGATATTCCATCTTCAAATGATCAATATCTATGGGCATTAGTTTAGAGATGTAATCTATGAAAAACAGCCTGCCTTGCATCCTCCTAGCATTCTTCTGCAATATTTTGGTTGTTTTTCACAGTGTGCAAGTCGGTTGCACACAATGCTCTTAAGTTATATTATGTTGTCGTGTCTTTACACCACTGTCCTCAAGAGACTTTTTTTTAAACTTAGCTATCAAATTGATCCTCGTCCTGAAACCATATATTTTTCTAACCTCTAAACCTACCCCCCCTCCAAGTTAGACCTATATTGAAGAGGACGTCAGCTAAAATGCCTCAGTTCTCCCACTCCTCCCTCCCTCCCTCCTCCAACCCTGCAGTAGACAAGCATGCCACACACAGTGCACCAACCTCCTCCAGAGGCACTGGGGTTCCACGGTGGTCTCGGAGCGTCCCACTGAGGCCATGAAGGCAAAGGGCCAGGCTAGCAACATCATGAATGCTGCGATGAACAGACGAATGGGGAATAGTGTAACCGTCATCAATGCAATCTGCAAGATAACAGAAAAAAGAAATTCTTTCAGCTTAATGTGCATTTCAAAGCAAAACTTTAATTAAACTGATGCAATTCTGACAAAAAGGTGTTGTACCAAATTACGAATGAGAACATTTGAATTGAGAACTAAGGGACAGTTTCCTGTACCATTAGCAGGAAAAGATGGAGAGCGAGTGAATAAATAAGTGAAAGGATAAAAAGGACTGTCAAATAAAACAAGCAGCCATCGGATAAGGTCAACTCACCAACTCCAAATAAGATGGGAAAGGCTTGAGGAAAAGCTTAGTGAACAACCCAAAATTGAAGAAAAAACAACAACAGATGTGATCGTAAAAGGATGTATGGAGAACAGATCAGCAATGTTTCCATTCAGAAGTCAAATGAAGGAAACTTTTAAAAAGTAAAACCTTTCTTTTTATCTCCATGTCAAATGATCCACTGCATCTGAGCACAAACCCTGACTAGTAACACTGAGGTTGTTCTTCCAGTGGTCCAGTGTTTGTATTCAGCTTGTATTTTCACCTTTGAAATGCATCACACACAAAAAATAAAAAATAAAAGAGAAACACCTTCTGGCAACACATTGGGTAGCATGAACAGTAAAATGATCATTATCAAGATGATAAACTAAAACAAAAATAAATTGATAACGACAGATTTTGAAAAGTATGAAAAGCTGAGAAATGTAAAAAAAGTCAGTGAATATTTTTCAGACTAAGAGGCAAATCTTTGCAAAAATGCATTTCCCTTGAATGATTCTGCGTGGTGAAATAAAACCAAATGACTGGATAAGAGAGCAAATTAATCATTTGACACTTTAATAATCCACAAAGAGTAAGTAAGCACATAATTCAATGCTTCTATTCACCAAAATCCAAGTCGAGGTAACGTTCAATAGGTTTGACTCAATGAGGACGAGAGTAATTTGACTCTCTGAAAGGATGCA
>OMLC01036259.1:0-12586 GCA_900302585.1 Regalecus glesne
GGGTTACTCTGGGTTACTGTGAGTCCCTGCCGCCATACCTAATGAGCTGCCTGCACGGCTTCTGTGGTCTCACAGGAGATAATTAAAACTCAAACACTGCCGTTGCTGGGGCTGGTGCCAGGCAGATGGATTGAGACGTGAAGGGCTTGGTCTTTGATAAGAAACCATTCACAGACAGATGACCGGAGACTGTGGGCTCTGAAGCAAGCGGCTGTCACTGGCCTACTGTCTAAACCTCTCAATCCCCTCCCACCATCCCTAGAGGCCTAGACACTGATTAGCACTGCTTTTTGGAGGAGTGTGAAAAATGCTAGCCATCGTGACCCAGCGTTCACCCCTTTCTTCCAAGTGAAATGTTGACATAAAGAAACAAATTTGTCAAAAAAAAGAAAAACACTGTGACGTATTGCTTGCTGCAAAACATTTAATTTTTAGTTTTGATGTCTTGGAGCCTGATCATAATATGACAGTCAAGCTATGCTGTGCTGTAAATGGACTGTGGGGGTGATAATGATGATGATGCTGATGATGGTGGTTGGGAAAATAAAAAATTGACTTGCTATATGTGTGTCATTGCTGTCAGGGCTCCCAGATAATGAGGTTTACTCTGCAGCCTTGTATAATCATTTGAGAGGACCCAGCGGTTTTATTCGTGTAGTTATAAGGATGCCCCCCTTGAGGGTATAGCGGATACCTGGGTCTAATCAGCCACCTCGGATACTACCAAGGTCCCCCGGGATAACTCAATAGAAGACTTATTTATAGCTTGGATGGAACAAGCATGAAATAATAAAAAGGCTTATACCAGCAGCTATATGGAAATGGTATGCCAAATCTCATGATTGACATGTAAAACCTGTTTGTCTGTTTTCATTTGTGTTAGTGTTTTCAAGATCCAGCACTGACCTTTAAATGAACTGTACCCTTGCAACTTGCCATTTGTTGCAGCGTCTTTCAACTCAGCTACTCTAGTACAGGGGCAAATAAAGGGTGTGCTAGGGGCAATATTAGTACCTTTGCTGCTATTAATGCTACAACAAATGAAAATCTTTGAGATTTTTGCTTTTTTAATACATCGGATAGAATAGTGTAGTATAAGTATATATGAATGGAATATTTATGTGCTTCTTTGACAGCATTCCTCTTGAGATTGCCATGTCAGGGCGAAAAGTGGCAAGAAGACGTTAATGGTGATGAAACATCAAGAGACAATTTTGAAATCTGTTTCAGTGAAATTAAGTGAGAATCACTCATTGTGGATGCTTTTACTTAAGCCAAAATGAATATGCAGGGAAATGCCTAGACTTAAAACCAAACCAGCCCCTATGTACTACATCTATGCATACTGCTTTCATTTACGTGTTCATATTTAGCCTCAACCATATTAAAAGACATGCTAAACCTCTGAGGTGGATTGTGAGATGTCCAATAATTTTGAATTGTATAACTACCTAATCTTCTCGCTGATGGTTGCATTTGTTTATGTCACTCATATAGAGGCATCAAAACCAAATTGAAACTGACATATATTCAGTTGAAAACCAATTTCAACAGCTGTAATGAAACAATTAATGTAGTTTTGAATGAAAACTGTTGTTCACATGGTCCTCAATGATACATGATTGAATACCACTTTTTCTGTTACTACTGCCTACTCAAAATGAATCCCTTGGTTAATTTAAGCTTTTGCCTTCCTCTGGGTTTTTACAGTGGGTCCTGACCTGTTGGTAGCACAGCTCAACCAGATATCATATGCAGGTTTTCTGTTGTTTTTTCAGGTCAATTGATTATGATATATGCCACCAGAATAGCCTAACAATGTTCATTTCTGTCTTGATGCATGCTCAATAATCCAGGTAGGGAAATCACAAAAAGAGGTGAATCTGTTCATCTGGATCAGAAGTTTATTGAGAAATGTTTCTCTCACGTTTCTCAATAAACTTCTGATCCAGTTGAACAGATTCACCTCTTTTTGTAATGTTCATTTCTATTTTTGGTTTTGATATACAGTTATTCATTTTGAAGTATTACCACTAATGTATTATCTTGGGTCAAACATAAGAGAGGTCTGTTTTACGCTTCAGGATTATTCCCCACATTGTGGGTTGGACATGGACTTGAATCAAATTTGGGGGATGAAGACTAGATGCAAGTTATTGTTTAAAAGGTATTGTTGCTTACAAAAAAAAATCTCCCTTTTAATTTAAATTTATTGGTTTATGTCTGTTTAGTTTGGTTGACTTTTACAGGGTTTTGTTGATCATGGAAAACTCAATGGAATTTTCCTGAAAAATGTCATTATACATTTTAGAGTTCTAATAGATAGGATATTTGCATGCAAAAGTATGCGTGCTTTTAAAATGAAAGCTTTTGTAACTTGGATCTCCATTTCATTCACTCTACTGGTAACAATTCAGAGTTAATGTTGTTCTGCTGAAGGTGTTGAGAACATTTTTCATTACCTATATGTAAATGCAGTATAAATATCAGAACTGGTTAAGAGATATGGTACATTGAGTATCTCGGTGTGCATTTAACTGGTTAAAGAAGTTGGCAGCAAATCTCAGCCTAAACCATGCTTGTGACTCTTGTCTGTTATTGCTGTTATATCTACTGTATTATGTTTCTGTCACCTCAGAATGATTATTCAGTTGCAGAGCAATAATACACCCAAGCTGAGGCAACTATATCTTAAATGGAAACACATAAGTCTTAATGTGGGGTAAGGGAAAATATGCTGCAGAATTGGGACAGGGAGCTGGGCTTTGCAATCTAGCTGATAGACTAAGAGAAAGCTAAACACTCTATGGTGGTAATCACACGTGTGTGTGTGTGTGTGTGTGTGTGTGTACACGCATGCACACACTCAAACTGATAAATCCATCCATGCGAAGCAACATTGGCTTGCACATACAGCAGTAGACATGAACATTAGCTACAAATAAGACATTCATCCCCTGTGTGTGTGTGTGTGTGTGTGTTTATAGTTCCATGAATGGAGGAGAACAGTGTCACACAGCACTACCCCAGGCCTTGTAAAGCTGGCATGGGAGCCAGCCATGCATTTAATAGAAGCAGAATGGCCTTTTTAATCAATCCCACATGCATTGATTTTTGCATGGCCATTGTGAGTCAAGGTCTCTCAGAAACCTACTTTTGATCTGTCCTTAATGTGTTGCTAATACTTGAAAGGTAAGGAGGGGAAAGTGAGAGAGCCAGAATGAAAGGGAGAGGCTTGCCTTACTTTTAGTGTAATATGAGGTTGCAAATCACTGCCAACCACATATGAACCTACCTGCCTCACAAGCCATGCTGTGGCGCATGACCCAGCCCTTATTTAAGTTACACAATTGCTGCCAATTTTGGACTCCATCCCAATTATCTTTAAAGATTTTTTTCATGTCCCCTCTAATTCATAAAACAACCATTATGCGCCTCGAACTGCTGAAACAGCAGAATGTTCTCTCTGTCCGGATCCCATAAATGGAATTTTAATTAACAGTAAAAAACATGCAATGACTTGGAAAGGCGGTAATGACGTTTTTTACACAGCATGCAATTTACAGCTTGCAGTTTGTGTATTTCGATGATATAATCACTGAGGGGGGTTCACATCTAGACACAAGCACAACAGAACTGCCTTTGTTTTATCGTGGCATGCCAGAGAAAAATAACAATACGGTTAAGGCACAATGGGCCAGATGCGAAGCATTGTATGTCTCCATCTCATCTCTGCAAGTTGAATCAGAGCAGAAGTAGGGGACAATCTTTCCTGAGGTGCTATTGAGTTGAAACAATGGGAGCTGACAGGCACAGCGCATCCCTGGATGTGTACATTAGACATCACCTTTATATGACCAGAGGCCACAATACAAATCCCACCCATTGCCAGACAGCAGGTGAATAGAGATGGAAGACTGCATGGTATGCTGCACATCTCTCTGTCCTGTATTTGCAGCAAACTTTGATATTCTCATATGTGATCCTAATTTCACATTCTTTGTTCTGTTTCCATCGCAGTGTCTTTGTCTCTATCTGTCTCCTTACCATTGCTGTTGGTAAGTGACTGGATTTCATCTACTGTATCATTTTTGCACAGCAGACCAACTTTTAAAGAAATATTCCAACTTTCATAAATTAAGATAAAAGTAGACTTGGGTTCTGGGCAGTTAAGCTTGTTTGGAGGAGCTCAAGGTTTGGATCTGAATTATTGTGGAATGCCTCCAGACTAAAGTTTCTTGGTGTGAGCCAAAACAGCCAGTACAGACTTCTTACACCTGGCAGACAGTCACTTGATCTAGGATATATTGAAGCAGAGTTCTTCTCACCAGAGCATAAATTGTCAAGTCCTTTTTATTCTTGGTTAGTTTTCTATATAAACTACCAAATTCAATGGCTGCCAGAGTCTACAGGCTACAAACTGAGACGGTATCTGGGGGGTTCCCCTCTCTCCAATTTGAAGCCCTCCACCAGCATGAATTTCAATCCCCCCCCATTCAACCTAAACTTCACCATGACCACCAAGTGCATCTCTATGGTGTCTAGCCACTCTCCTGCATGTGCACGAGGCTTTAAAGCACCCCCCTACACACAAACACACACACACACACACACTGAGCTGAGAGGGACACAACTAAATCCCCCCTTGCTCACCCCTCTCAACTTTTCTTCTACATCTCATGCTGAGCCCAGTTTTGGAATGACCAAGTGACTTAAGTTGGTTAGGGCGGGTGTGTGGGATGAAAAAAAAAACATCAGAGGGAAAGATCCCTCCATGACGCCCCATTTCATCCTACTGTGTGTGCGCACACACAAGCACATCTTCAATAAAACGGGGGCACAGGGGGGACACCTGTAGTACCCTGCTGAGTGATGAACTTTTTCATAGAGCGGACAAGAGGAAAAGCTAGGTGAGGTACAGAAAGAAAGAAAGACCGAGAGGGCAAAATGGGGCAAGAACTGTGGGAGACGTAAAGATGATGAGAGAGAGGCATCACGGCTTTAGACATGGTTGTAGATTAGTAATCCTGAAACTCCAGTAAAGCTGTGTAAATGGCCTTGGGTTCAGAAGATGTTAGTGAGGCGAGCTGAGGACAGAGAATCCTCTACGCTTCAGCCTTGTCTGTGTTCCATTTTGTTTGGCTTTTGTGATTTTCTTATTTTTTCCCTTTTTAGATAAGGTCCTATCCTATTTGTTTCTTTTTGCCTTCATTTTTTTCTTGTGTACATTTCATCTCCTTTTACTCTTTGTGTGCATTTTTTTCAGATGAGAAATTCATAATACTTAAAAATATTTAAGCAGATGAGCCAGTTTTGTATATTTACACATTTTATTTTAGTAGTATTTTGAGGAAATTTGAAGGCAAACCTTTGGGGCTAGGAGAAAGCTGTGCGTCACAGTTGAGAATAACTGCTCCTGTATGTCTGGATTATACACACACACACACATATTGAGCAAAAAAGGCCATTGATTGAGTTACTTGCAGTATAACTTATCACGATCGCATCATTCTGGTTGTCCTTCTGTTGACCTCTTGGTCTCCTTCTTTATTCCACCTGATCATATGACAATGTATTTTTCTGACCATTATTTTCTGCCAGTCAACGTGTATGTATGTGCACGTATGTGCTGTCTATCCACTGGTTTTCATGCCTACATTCTCTATCTGTAGAAATATTTTGTATGAGTAAGGTTTGCTTCTAATTGCTAACAGTTTGCGTCAAAGTGCAGACTTACCCAATTTCGGTCATAAACATTTTTGCACCATCCAGATCATTGCTAAATACCTCTCTACATCTCTATTCCTTATATTTACACTTTCTTTGTTGCCATTTTCTTTTTGAATTTGCTACATCAGACTCTTAGTCTCTTTTTCTTAGCTGCAAGATGGGTGATGGCAATACACAATACATGGACAGGACTTCTTCGTGAGTGACTTCTTCAGTCTCAACTGACTGCAGCTATCACCACCTTTATAAAGAGTACAATGGCATAACAATCAAAAACAATTATCAGTTTCATATGCAAACTCAAGAAGTTACTTATTTAACGCTAGTTTGTAAGAAGATATTGTTAACATCTGAAGTTACATCAAATAGGCTTCTGAGCATTTATCCCTGCTTCTTATTGATTCACTGAGTAGTGCTTAGCATCAATTTATTTCCTGTCTTAAGTTTCTTTGTTATTTTTTTGCCCTTACCTTCCTCCACTTCTCTATCACACGTCTACAATGATACCATGACATCTGTGGTCCTCATCAGTAGTTTATAGCAAACTAGATTTTCATAGAAAAGTCACTCATTAGACAATTTATTGACACATTGGGGCCCCCCGTTTCCTCCAATATACGGGATTTCACACTCGCACTCAAGGGTGGATGCAGGGAGAAGTAGGTCACCCACCTCTAATTAGAGGATGTCAGTATTGGCCTTTCAATGTTCAGGGCTGATTTAGAACAGGAGATCGTGTGTTTAGTCAACCCATGAAATGCTGATTTGTAGAAATTTTGTGAGAAATAGCAACATTAAGACCAGCATTGATGTTTTTACTCAATGCATAGTCATGTCATTCAGTTGATGGCTCAAAAAACATTTCAGGTGTTGAGCATGATAGATGGAGGAATGTAGATGGAGTATTAAGCTAACAAGCCCCTCCTGATGCCCTTTGCTGGGCTCAAACCTGAAACATCTGGCTTGTCATTTCCTGATGTGTACATCCTACTGCTGAACCACCGCAGCCTCCTAAGTTTCCTTCCTGAATGAATCATACTAAATGAAATGCAACTTGTTTGATTGTCAAACCTATTAAATATATACATTCATTGGGTCTCATGAATGTGCCTCACTTCCATACATTATTTGAATCACAAAACATTTAGGCACCTTTACCGATATAGATTATTGGATAATTACTGTCATTTTGCACGGTGCATAATTTAATGTTGCTGATGGAATGAGTTAAACACCCCTTGAAGAGAGCATGATTGAATTCTTTCTCATAGCTAGTTATCCAAGATTTGCAACCATGGTACTAAATGGTCATAGTGAAACATCTTTATCTATAGGGAGGTTGCTAAAGGTGTTGCACATCACTCGCTCTTATGGCACCTGTTCTTCTAAACTGAAGGCAAATTGCTGTTTTACACTACCATTGAATATATTTACACTAGTTTCTCTCCTCTTTATGACAACCACAAAATCCGTGGTCTGATCTCTGGATTTGGCTCGGTAGTATGTGTTCCCAATGGAACACATATACTACCACCATCACATCTGATATTTTACTTCCTTCCAGTCCATGTATTGCTGATTTCAAAGTCCTTGTCAAGTGCCCAACTTGGCAACGTACGTTGTAGTTATTGAATACCCCAGCGAGTATATGGATTGTGCAGTAAGGAAGACCTGCTTGATTTGTTCAGTGGATTCTTTAAAAAATATTCACAGGATATTTGTGGAAAATGTATTGCCTCAATGGGCGTTCTCATTTGTCTGTTCAACGATAAAAGCTGATAAAACATCTGATATTTTTAACCAGTCTAGTGATTTTAAACAGAACAAATGTATAATCAGGCTTTACTACTTGAACTTGGGGGCAACATGGCTCAGTGGGTAGAGCGGTCGTCTGGCAATTGGAAGGTTGCAGGACTGTTCCCCTTCCTGCGTATAGCATTTGAGGTCTTCTTGGGCAAGACAATTAACCCCTAACTGCTCCGCAAGCGCCATATGTTGTCAGCTCACTGCTCCTATACAATAGGTTGGGTAAAAAATGCAGAGGAATCCAAATTTCCCCTTGCGGGACTGATAATGGAACAATTTATTTTATTTATTGGCTTTTAAATCAATTTTTCCTTTTTCTCTCATCTACTACCAAATAATCAAAACAGTTACATTAGATGATTTTTCTCATAGTTCAGATTAATTGTTTTATGAGGTGATTGATCCATATATCAGGGCTTGTTGCGCAAAATCTTTTACAATCACATTTCTCTTCAGTGCCATTTTGCAAGGACACCAGTGAGCATATGGACTCTGATAGGTTTAAGAAATACAAACAACCAAGATCTTTTTCCCCACTGATTCCAGAATGACAATGGACAGACTTTCCTCCCTTAGCAATTGAGTGCTAAAACATACTGTGCTGAGCGGTCTGGCAATACGATACTACAAAGAAAGAAGAAACTTGTCATCATACATATGTGCAATGGAATAATAATTAAAAATACATTTAAGCCATCCTATTGTATAGGAGCAGTGAGCAATTGGGGACTAACCCTCGCTCCTTTTAGTATTGCAGAGGCACAGACAGGGTTATAAACCCTAACATACATGTATTTTGGATGGTGGGAGGAAACCAGAGCTTATAAAGGAAACCCACACAAACGTGTAGAGAAGATGCAAACTCCACACAGAAAGGACCTTGGATGGTTTGGGGTTCGAAACTAAGACCTTCTTGATGTGAGGCAACAGTGCTGACCAGTCGGTCAACCTGCTGCTCAAAGTCAAAGTGTACACATGTCTACTTGAGTCATTTGATGTCCTACCTACCAGAACCGCAATTGATTTCTTCAAAATGTAAAAAACGATCTTTTTCTTTTATTATTTTAGGTTCATAATGGGTTTGGAGTAAAATCTACCTGCAAGCTAATCCCTTGCCTGAGCCCAAAGCTCAAGTTTGCTTGTCCATTACCATCCTCAACTGCCCTCTCTTCCTCTGGCTCAGCTCATTACCTAGGTAGAAAGCTAATCCCTGGTTGGGCTTTTTGTTGTGTAGGACATCACTCTGTAGCCTTAATCCCCTGCTAAATTCAAAGCAGTCTTACGATCATGGGATAGCTGGCTGAAGCTTGACTTTCTGCCTGGTCCTTTCATTGTTTTTGAGAATGTGAAATTGTTTATGTATGTTTCAGCCTTCTATGATTTGTTTCTACTTTATTTGCTTCTGATCACAACTGTTAACAAGATAGATTTAGACTTTTAGAAAAAAAAGTTTAAAAAAAGTGTCTCTTACAAAATATGAAAATATCCCAGATGTCTATCAATTTCTCCTGTTTTCCTGAATTTAGCCCTTTTTAATCCATTAATGTTATGTAAACAAAAACAGCATTCAGGTTCAGTGGCCCTGCTGCATATCTGGGAAATGAAGAAGTAATGACCAGGATGCCCCCCCCTTGCATTTATTCATGATTAATACTGCATACGCAACTGTGAGGATATGATGTAGTGATACAGGTTCAGTTATTCTCCATATGTGTTTGATTGGTCTGACTTTTTTGAGCGTGTATTGCTCAGGCCAAAAGTTGTGTCATTTACTGCTTTTCTTACTATAAATCAATCTTTGTCTGTGTGTGTGCATTCACACTTTTTTGCACGCATACAGAGGCCATACACGAGCCAAAGAAATAATGGAGTGCAATTGGTGAGGGAATCTTGGAAACTTACCGAGAGGAAAATAGCTTTAACCTTTCCAGAAAGAGTCTCCTCCCCTCTTTCCTCACGCCACCATTCTCTTTATCATCCCTAGTTTTCTCCTCACTTCTCACGTCCTCCTCTTTCTGTTTCCACCTCAGCCAATCTCCTTTCAAAACTTCCTTGGTTTGTCAAGTGCACCTCTCCTTCAGTATAAACAAAAAGTGCGTGTGCTTGCGCACATTCGCACATACAACTAATTGAACCTCTTCTGGCTTGTGTCCGTTTTCACACTTGCCATAAGGACCATGGTGTCTGCTACTTGTCCAAGCCTCAAATATATGCACACTTATCACCACAACACTACATCCCAAGTTCGTATTGGCATGTATATACACCTACACCCATCATCACTACCACCACACATACATGTGTGCGCACACAGACACAGACACTTTAAGTTCAGGTATCATAAACATGTCGGAGGAGGAAGTTAAATGTACCTCTCTTACGACAGCAGCCTTCCTGCCTCAGTGTTTGGCTGTGAATGGATTAGGAATTAGACAAATTACTAGATGAAATACTGGTGACTGCCTCCACTGATTATGTTTGATAATGTAGCATGTCTTGTGTTTTGAGGTGAAGTGGTAACAACTGTAAAAATGCTGTAGAAACTTGACAATGTCTACAGAAGCAAGAATCTCCCCTTAGTGTGTATGGAAGTTTTTTGGCATCTTTATTAAAATGCCAATACAAGGAAAAATCAGTGCAAATTTACAATGGAATCTTCAATTCTTTTTTTTATTATTTTGATAAATATTTAGGATGGACTTGACCCTGCACATTGATTTGAAAATTGCAGATAACTGTAACTGTACGACTAAATTGCACATTCAATTATCAGTTGCAAAATGCATTTGAATAAAGAGACTCAAATAATAATAATAATACAATAATAATGATTCCCTTATCAGTCACGCAAGGAGAAATTTGGATTTCTCTGCATTTTTTATCCAACCTATTGTATAGGAGCAGTGAGATGCCAACATATGGGGCTCGGGGAGCAGTTAGGGGTTCAGTGTCTTGCTCAAGGACACTTCGGTATGCCATATGCAGGACCGAGGATCGATCCTGCAACCTTCCGATTCCCAGCCGACCGCTCTACCCACTGAGCTCTGCCCCCCCATACATCACTTCCATACATCAGGAGAGAGGTCCTTCCTCTTGTACTCCAAGAGATTTCTTCCTATTTCTTCTCCCTGTTAAAGGTTTCCTTTTAGGGGGTTGTTCCTTTATTTGATGTGAGGGTCTAAGGCAAGGATGGTATATTGCTGTAAAGCCCCCTGAGGCAAATTTGTAATTTCTGATATTAGTGATACAAATAAAATTGATTTGACTTGACAAAATCCTTCTGTTTATATGCCTTTCGGGTTAGGTACCCTTTGTCCCTGGAGAGATTCTGTATCTCTGGCCTCATTTCCTCATGGGGTTTATACTAGGCTAAGACAAACTGGGGAATAAAGTAGAGCTTTATTTTCTTCCATTGCCTGGAACTACAATATGCGAGTGCAGCAGGTGGGGCATCTTTTTCAATCAGTTTTCAGGCAGGTAAAATATTAGCTAGCACAAGTGGTTCAAACACCTGTTTTTGATTAACATTTATGAACTTTTGTAGTATATATGACCACATATGTATGTGTGTGTTTGGTCTTGAGGAGGGTAGGGAGAAGCCTGGGTACCCTTGACAGAAAACATGTTCGGATATCTAGGAGAACTGTTGCTTGGAGTTCTCTTTGAGAGTGTTGACTCCTTGTTAGTAAGGAACTTTTACTGATTTGAGTGCTAGACATTGGAGAAACTGTATCTGTCGATATATTTTGAACGATGTCTTGATTGCTCATCTCCAGTCAGTCCTTTTGCTGCAGTGCCTGGACCATGTCACCATCACTGAATAGAATAGAAGGGGATTTTCTAGCCTTTCAAGCTTTGCTGAGCACTGTCTAACACGTATTTGTTTATCTGCAGCCCTTGAAAGATTGACTCTCCAACTTATGGCAATCTGAATGAGTCAGTGAGTTTCTTTCCAGGTTTGAGTTTCATATCCAACAAAAAATACATTGCTGAGGAGAATTGGTGCGTGGAATACAATACCGTATAGTGTGACACTGTTGAACTGATCTAGAGGGTGAAATAGATTTGGTCTCTCTTGCTCATTTCTATCATGCGGCTGATTTTTCCTCTAGATATATCTGTCTTTGGAGGCTAATTTATGCCAACCTCTTTTTTTCCCTTAAACTTTTATTTTGTAGTTGCCATGTGCCAACAAGTAATTTGTGGACAGCTAGTTCTGCCCCATTCATAAACACACAGTGGTCAGACGGACATAACCCCATCAGCTGTGACTGTAATGAATCGTTCCAATGCATGTATTAAATTCCAAACTCACTGGTAATATGCTAATAACCCACTCCCTGTTGATGGACAGAAACTCAGAGGTGAAAGACCTGCAACATGGACCTGTTTGAGAGTCACAGAAACATAATTTGATAGAGATTTGATAACTTACATATAAAGTCAAGTCAAGTTTATACTATATGGCCTTGAATTGAAGTTGCAGAGGGCTTTATTTTCACACTTTGAGAAACATGTAAATAAATGACAATGGATGGCATATCTCATCTTTCGACCTTTGATGCTTGTTTGCACCGTGTCGGTTGTGGCATTTCAACAACAACAACAACAACAAACAGGATTTGTATTCCGGCCGTTTTCCCCGCTAGCGGGGGTTGACCGGTCCATGGATTCGTCTCCTCCAAGTCTCTCTATCGCTTGCCATCCCCTTCTCCAACCCCATCACCCTCATGTCATTCTCAACCACATCCTTCCATCGCCTCGCTGGTCGTCCCCTCCCTCGCGTTCCTGCCACTTCCATTGTTAAGACTCTACCCACTTCTGTATCCTCACCTCTTAACACATGCCCAAACCACCTCAAACGCTGTCTCCTTAACCACTCTTCTATCGACTCTACACCCACCCTTTCTGCAACCTCCGAGCTACTAATCCTGTCCCTCAATGTAACTCCACACATCATCCTCAGCATCTTCCTCTCTGTCGAAACCAGTTTATTCAATTCTTTCACACCCACACTCCAATTTTCCGCCCCATATCCCAGAACACTTCT
>OMLC01036260.1:0-17736 GCA_900302585.1 Regalecus glesne
AGTAGGTGTGAAAATCCTCACAACCACTAGCATATTATGAACACTTGTGCCTGCTGAGATAAACGTCTGGGCTTAACTCTAGAGATGTGAGGACTTTACCATGTACTGCTGCTAGCTGCCACATGCTTCCTAGCATCCCTTAGACATACCGCACAGTAAAAGTCTCATCTCCCGCCACTGGGGGGGTCTTATAGACCCTCACATAGGACTTGGCACCTGTGGTTTTCTTCATCGTCGACAAGTGGCTAACCCCCCCACACGTGTATTTCCCCATACCCACGAGTGTTCACCAGCCATCTGACCCCCGCACTCTTCCTGGTTCCCATCCGGGAAGTTATCCGATGGTTCACAGTACGGAACAGGCGAAGTCACGTGTGATCCATGTGGCATCACTGTCAAACTAACGAGGTTTTCGGCTTTTCCTGAAATATCTCTTCATAATAAAGACGTTTATTTCGAGATTTGGGTGAAACCGTTTTGTCTCTGTCAAAGTCACGTGTAAGGAAATCACTGAGCATATCTGGGGCGACCACGTGTCTTGTCCCAACACACAAGGTGTCCGCCATCTTCTCACGGCGGCCATGCTGCGCTCTGCCTCCAGCACCGAGGAACAGTCTGCTGCGTTTTGTGAGGTCACCTTTGGTAGAAGTGGACCACACAGGTTTCCCTTAGTGATGGATTGACCGGGTTTAAAGCTGGATCTCCGTGTGCTGTCTGAGGATAGTTGAAGTCAGGGTGGTATTAGATGGGTCCCTGGATGGGAGGAAAGGCCGCATCAGCTAGCTTGAAAGGACTACTGAGTAGGTCCGAATGGGGGGTTAGGGGGGTGAATTTAGGCTTTTCCATGCTATTTGCATTAACGACGAGGAAACGTAGAATCACCCCGGTGTTCTCCATTCTTGGTCAGGAATGCACCTAGAATCATGCAGAACTTGCTAAACCTATGCAAAACTTGAGGTACTGTGGGCCTCAAGTTGAACAATTTCTGATAACTGAGGAAATTTGCACATGGAAAAGAAAAATTAGCCACAAGGACCCGAAAAGAAGGATTCAAGATGTGTGTGTGCGTGTGCGTGTGTGTGTGTGTGTGTGTGTGATTTAAAACTATATAACACAATAGCCTATTAAATTAAATATAAAAATAATATAATCATACAATAATAACAATTTATAAAGAAACCAATTAAAACTACATGTGAATTATAAATAAACACACAAAAATGACAGCAAACAGAAAAGCTAAATATCTGTTTCACAGTTAACACATGAGGCTCTAAATATGCTAGTCATGGAACTAACAGGGCAAAGGTGAAAGGTTTGATTCCCTCAGATATGTACACTTTAGAGCAGATATTCGGTCATCAGGATACATGCTCTGCGGTTATGAGTGAAATGATCGACATGTGTATTTTTTCTTACCAGTAAATCAGAATGGGAAAGGAAAAGACCCACATTAACATCGTGGTTATCGGCCATGTCGACTCCGGCAAGTCCACCACCACCGGCCACTTGATCTACAAGTGCGGAGGCATCGACAAGAGAACCATCGAGAAGTTCGAGAAGGAAGCGGCTGAGGTGGGTTTGGGGGGGAAAGAACCCCCGATTGAATGGCTTTCATAAAATCGTGTGAGGTCGACATGTCTCCCACCTCATCGTACGCTAGAAGGTATGAGCTGGTTCCATGACCTGATGGAGAGCAGCCAGGGTCAAAAGTCATGGTCTCCATCATTTGTTCATGGGTTCTCCATACTGGACACGTTTGAGTGCTTCAAAATTCCCCAAATGAGGCCTGAATGGCAGAACCCATTTACTCTAATTAGTATTTTAGGATTATAGAGCCAGAGGCTGAGGGTTCAATCCCACCACAGGGCATTAGGAAGGGTATTTGACAACACCCCCCCCCCAATAAATCAATCAATCTGTGGTTTGCTCTCTCTCTGTGTCTCTCTGTCTCTCTCTCTCTGGTTGTCTGTGGCAGATGGGCAAAGGCTCCTTCAAGTATGCCTGGGTGCTGGACAAGCTGAAGGCCGAGCGTGAGCGTGGCATCACCATTGACATTGCTCTGTGGAAGTTTGAAACCAGCAGGTACTACGTCACCATCATCGATGCCCCCGGACACAGGGACTTCATCAAGAACATGATCACCGGCACCTCTCAGGTGAGGACAGAAGCTCTTTAATTCAACACACCTTTGACCCCAAATACCTCCAGGCCTTATAAAGTTAACGTGTGTCATTTCACTTGATCGTAAACGGTCCACCGGCATGTATGATATCATAATGATAGTGATTATAAATATGATTTAGATACAAAGCCTATTTGAAATAGGTTCTAAAAAACATTACATTGCTCTCTGCGGATTAGAAATTAGGATACAATGGACACAGAAACAGCGTAAAGGATAATGTTGATAGTGTTTATTTAAGAGCTTATTAAAACAGGTTTGCAGCAGTAGCAGCAGCAGAAAACCTTCATCTAACCCACACCACAAATTATGTCCTACATATTCATATATCAGAGGGGCGGCATGGCTCAGTCGGTAAGAGCGGTCGCCTGGCGATCGGAAGGTTGCGGGTTCGATCCCCGGTCCTGCGGAGAAGCGTGTCGAGGTGTCCTTGAGCAAGACACTGTTCCCCTAACCGCTCTGCCCTGTGATAGACTGGTGACCTATACAGGGTGTACCCTGCCTCTCACCCAATGAGAACGGAGATAGGCTCCAGTTCCCTCACGACCCGATTTCGGATAAGCGGTTGACAATGGATGGACGGATGGATGGATGGATGGATGGATGGATGGATGGATGGATGGATGGACGGATGGATGGATGGATGGATGGATGGATGGATGGATGGATGGATGGATGGATGGATGGATGGATGGATGGATGGATGGATGGATGGATGGATGGATGGATGGATGGATGGATGGATGGATGGATGGATGGATATTCAAATCTCTCATTTTCAGTTCATATAGCCACATTGTCCTCCTCAACTGTCTTTACTCCTCAGCTGTTGAAAATCAAGCCAGCAGAGCAGGCTCAAGAATATGTTGAGATGACGTTTGTGGAGCACCAGACATGTGAATGTAGGTAAGAGAAATAAAGCACTTCACGCTTTACGGCTCACACACGTCATGATACTTTGTGAAACCCTGAGCATCAACCCGCAACTGACGACCTTTCTTGTTTGTCGACATGTCCCATCCTCAGAATAAGGAAGCCCGTTGTTAAGGTGGAACGGTGAGAACACCACTTTATTCATTTTAACGTCACATTTAGCAGCTGCTGATCTGAATACATGTAGTCATGGCTCGGTCCATGGAGGACATGCCTTATAATCCTTGTGCTACCCCTGCAGGAGGAGACAAAGAGGAAAAGGAAAGAAAAGGAAGGAGAGGCAAAGAATGAAAGAGTGTGACAGGTGATGACAGGAAGATACACCCTGAATAAACCAGAGCTGAAAAAGCTGCAAGCACTGATTTACCTGAGTATAATCCTGGCTTCATGTCATCCTCTGACTTATTACGCTGAAATCATTCTCTATTCTTTTGCGTCTGAAGGTGCCAGATCCCTCGCAGGTAACTGGTGGTGGGCCTGACCCTGTCGCTACGTGGCTCACTATTTCCAGCCCAGTGACAGCATCGCGAGTCTTCCTAGGTCATCAACCAGTACAGCATCTGTCTGCACAATAGACTCATAAGGCTGTTGTCCTGGAGAAAGGCCTTCCTGCTGACAGGGAGAGCGATTTTAATCAAGGTTCAACAGGAAGTGCCGCTGATTGGTGGAAACAGCTCCGTTACACACCTGACACAATGGACGCCCCTGGGAGCCGGTGCAATTAAGGACCATACAGACTGAAAAAATAAACTGATGCCTTTTCTATTGTTACAAGATATTATCAGTTATTGTTTTTTTATCTGTCTCTTTGATATTTATAGCTGAACACTTCCGTTTAAAATGTATATTTATTGATACATCTACATATTCTTTGGAACTACAACCAGGATAAAGTAAGGTTGGTGTGTCTTCTTCCAGATTTGATCCATGACTGATAGCACTGGCTTCATAACAAGGCCTTTGATGGGCAGGCGGCTGCACTGTGCCGTGCGATGCCGTGATGGGATGTCGCCCTCTAGTGTTCATAAACCGTTACCACACTCATCCCTGTGCAGAAACAGGACTGTTGTATCCCTACTATGAAGAAAGTTTCCTGTAACTCTGTTTCTCCGGGTCGATTAAAACACACGTTGAAGGATGTTAGGGCCTCTTTCGTGCCACTGAGAAAACGACAGAAGCACGTTTGATGGCTCTGTGTGATCCTCCACAGGCCTCGATGGGGGATTGGTTGAAGGGTTTGATAGTCTCCATAGTCAGACAAGCCAAAAACACATTTAACTGTCAAAGGGCGAAATTATCACTTAAGACGTGTCCAAAGACGTTTGTGTGTATAGATAAATAAATGTTATTAGTTGATAATAAAAAAGTTATTATGAATTGTTATATACCCATGTTGTGATTTTTTTGGGGGGTGGGTGGTCCCTGTTTGATTTTTAACTTTTTTATGGCCTAAATAATGGTGGTGTGGTGGTCCACTGGTTACCACTGTTACCTCACAGCAAGACGGTCTCGGGCTTGAATCCCAACCCAGGTCCTATCAGTGTGGAGTTTGCATGTTCTCCTCGTGTCTGTGTGGGCTTCCTCCAGGTGCACCAAAGACATGTATGTCAGAGTTGATACTCCTGCCTGTGCCCCTGAGCAAGGCAGCAGGGAAAAGAACTGGAGTTGTTGCCTGGGAGCTGCAGCTGCTCACTGCTCCAATACAATAGGCTAAATGCGGAGAACACATTCCATTGTGGGAATAAAATGAGAAAAGTGGTCAAACAAAATGTAATCCGTAACGTTATTTTGATGAGGTTACTAAAATGTCTGCATAACATTAGATTTTTAACAGGGTAACTAAATATTTATAGCCTATCACATTTCAAAAGTAACCTTCCCACATTAAAACAGATTAAAGTAATTTGTTCTAGCCAACTGTGACCGTTATCCACATCTTTCATTGCTTCTTCATCTCAAACAGATGATCATACTTGATTGTCCCATACTATTAATTGGCATGGGAGGGGGCATGTGATGGTGGTGATGGCTCCCAGCTACTCCACCCCCACATTACAGGCCCTGTTATCAGCATCAGAGTCTGTTGAATAATAAATGCTTGCTGATCACAGGGCCAAAACCTTTCTCAGACTCAAAGCAGAATTTATTTTGAATTTGATGGATGAATGGATGAATGGATAGATCGAGTGATTGATCACTCAATCGACAGATAGATATTTGAACCCCGAGGAAAGATTCTATCAAAGAATCCTGCTTTTTTAAAACTGAAATGAGTCTTTGGAGGCTTCAGTGGTTTAAAATTATGTCTTAGGCCAAGTGCTCTTTAATGACACAAACTAGACCATGTGTCCTGCTTGTCCCCATTGGCTCATATGAAGCCTCTTTGTCTCTGAGACTGAGTGTGGTCTGTTCTCTCTGAGATAGTCAGGGCTGCTCTGTTGCCCGCTTCGTGGCTGCAGTTGCATCACCAGCTCCCACAACGTCAAGTCAGATTACCAGACTGATCTCAGGCCAGCCACAGCCTGAGCAACAGTCAAAGATCAGAACACTATTAGAAGCGGTGTGAAAAGCTCTGCAACCATCACATTGGCAGTGTCAGATTGTACGACAGCAACTTCAACTAAGGTGTCTCTTCTTTACGTGTAGGCCAGGTTCAGTGTGTGTAGGAGGGCTCTACAGCGTCACCCTGTGGACGCGCCGTGGGACGTGCAGCACACCGGGGTGAGTCGTGAGGCTGACACACGTCCCCCTGTCAGCAGACCTGCTGGACGGTGCGCCGCTGGCACCAAGGTGACGCCGTAGGGCCCATCAGAGCTCTGGAAATAGCCTGCGCAGTTTCCTTAGCAACTGCTGCTGCCTAGTCACGCCGTAAAGTAGGAGACAAAGGCGGAGGGCCCGGCTTTGGTGAAGAGCACGGAGGTGCGTTGACGCTGCCATCCCCTTGGATGCTACCCTAGACGTGTATTTATTTTCAAGACGACGACACACTGGTAAGCTCTCCTGGGAATCCGTTTATATGATTAATTCACAATTAAGATACGGCGTCGGGATGGACTGAATTAGAAAAGCTAACGCCATTGAGCTAACATCGTTTGGAGGAGTGGCCAGTATTGTGTGTATGTGTTTTTTCCCCCTAAATATCGCCGGTCTTAATGCTTAATGTTGTTCAACTGAGCAGATTCCGCATAGCTAAAAATCGTTGTTTCGCACATCAGCCGGCTGTTAATAGTAGATATCTGACCGCTATGTTTGGTTTTAATCGGTAAACTTAACCTATTTCCTTCCCTTGGCTAACGTTCACCGGATCCGTTTACTAACCTCCGAGATCCTGTTTACCGATGACCTCTCATTTAGCTGTCACCGTAAGAAACAAGTTAATCTGTGTGCGAATGACCTCTCAGCTAGCTGCTACCTTGAGGAACGAGTATGTATGCTCATAACTGCTCATTGGACCTGGCCTGACAAGTTCTGTGTGACCTTTTGATCAGCCTGACAAGTCTGTTTACCATGACCTCTTATTCTACCTGAACAGATAACCATGAGTGGTTTTAGTCGGCCCAGGGGACTCGAGAGACTACAGATGACCATGGCAACACACCTAAGAGCATCCAAACCTGAATCAGAGAGAGATTCTGGCTTCTCAGGTTCATCTCACTTATGCTCTCTTACTCACCAACATGCTTTGTATTTCTCAAGAGTGCTTCTTGACTTGTTCAGACATAAGCAGCACCAGCTGCCAGGGGATAACAGCACTACTGTTCTGAGTAATGCTGTATTTCAGAGTTTCACAATTTGGGATACGGTATTCTATTGATTAGAAAAAACATTCATCTTCAAATGAATATGGAAATATAAATGACAGATGTAGATCACTCTCCCATGTAGACTATTTTTTTTCTTAAATCATTGTTTTTATCACCAGCATTTACTGTATAAGCTCTGACCTCATTTATTTTATGTGCAGTGTGCACTCCCCTCAGGTTGATAGTTTCCATTTACAGATGCCAAAGACTTAAGTTACCTCTGCCGCGGGTTTCAATTTCAGATGTTCTGAACCAGGGTATTGTTGGTTAAAGAGAACGATATTTCCCTTGCTCTTATCAGATGCCAGCTCTGGGTATTTGAGTGCAGTTGATCTGACTGATTCTGAAGATACAAGTAGGACCACGAAAGCTGTATGCCAGGATCAGACCAATCCCCAGGTGGCTTTGATGGGAGGCTCCTACCCCAGTGTGTCGCCTATGATCATCATGAACAACTTTGTCGTTAAACAGGTACCAAACAACATGCAATGTTAACCTTAACAAGGCTGTCTTGCTCAAAAGTGTTTGTTTGAGGCTGCTCTGCTACCTTTGGCTAACTTGAACATTAATTTTGGGCTAACAAGCGTTGTTCACTCGCCAATTCCAATTATTTTATCATCTTTGATTTTTCAAACTCAGGATAAATCCATTTTTTTCTGGAATTACCTCTTAAAATCAGAGGCAACCTGAAATAAACCACATTTGGATCATAAAAATGTTCTAGTTATTTTTTTCACTGCCCCAGTAATAAATAGCTTGTAAATAGCTAATGATTGAAGGAAAATCTCTATACAAAGAGCTTGCTTCTTAAGACCAATTGAGGTAAATGTCCAGAATCTACTGTAACATAAGTCCAGACTAAGAATGTATACATACCCTCTAAACTCCAAAATGTGAGTGGCTTATGTGATGCTTTCATTAAATAATGGGCAGGAACACAAGAGGTAAGAAATCACTTACATCAGCACACAGCAAAGACTATTTCCTATCATGTTGCTAGGAAATGTGATCATGGATATGATATGAATGACTGGCACAGCAAAAGAAGGGATTTGCCCAAAGGTAGAAGCAGAAAAACTGGGGGTATTAAGAGACAAGGACACAATCCATTGCTCTTAAACTGCATTTTTTGCTGTCTCCCTTAATTTGTGCTTGCACCATTTGTGTATCATTAGGCATCTCATTCTGTTATATGATCCTATTTATTTTATTGCATTGTAATAAAAGCTTTTAATTTCATTCAGCCAAATCCCGCGGCTCCTGCAGAAAAGCAGTGGGGCTTTCCTTCATCTTTTGAAATGATGCCACAGTCCCAGGTGGTCCTTCTCCAAGCCATGGTATCAAATGGCAACAGCAGATCCACAAAGACTGGCTCTGAAAATCCTAGACAATCAAGGAACTATCTGCCTATTCTTAAGTCATATCCCAGAATTGCCCCCCACCCTGGGGAGAGCAATATAAAGAAACAAAGATCTCTGGCTTCAAGAGGGGGTTCAACACCAGGATATAATCATCAACACCGGAGGCACCACCATGGACACAACCACTTCAGCACTCCAAGTCTGGTGCCTGGAGAACAGACACCAGTAAGAACTATCTCCAACTTTGAAACACCAAACACCGATTCAGAAGCAACTGACTGTCAGCAGTCACAGCTGTCTCAGCCCACTGATAGGCCTCATTCTCTGGCAATTGACAACATATCTTTACACTCCGATTCACACGAATTTAGCCCAGATTTGGAGATCAACATTTGCCCCGATGGCCTCTCTTTGGAGAACGACAAGCAAAAAAGATTCAGCAATACTTACAACATTCTCAACAAGTCTGGCCTGCTGGGGATCACCTTGCGCACAAAGCAGCTGATCAAGGAGAACCGGCGCACCCAGGGCCAGCTGCAGCAGCTCCAGGAGCAGACAGCTCTGCTGATGGAGGCTCTCAGCAGTGGGAATCCCAGGATTTGGAGTAAACTCCAGGTCGCCCTACAGGACACAGCTGCGGCACAGCCTGAAGAAGAGCCACGAGGTGGAAAGCCCCAGAACATCCCGGGATGAGATACAGATTGGAAGAGGTGACAAGCATATTAAACTCAAGCACATCCACTAACTAGAGGGACTTTAGAAACATGCTTATATTTCAAACCCTTGCCTTTAACAAATTACCATTGCCTCTGCTGTTTTCAAAATAGCATTGTCACTTGCAATAGGGCGACGGCTTTTTGCGATGAACGATCAATTAATGCATGCCTAACAGCACATAAAAGGACAGTAGAGGTCGATTCCTCGTTTGCGTCTTCTTGAATTTGATTGCTGAAGGGAGGCTGTTGGCATGAATATTTTTTCGGACCAAACAGGACGCTCAGTGAAATAAGACACATGTGGCCTATGTTTCAATTTGCTCATTTTGGATGCATTCACAATCAGCAGGGAAAATAAAAAAATCCATTTTACATTTAGCGGCAATGTAAGCGATAATCTCTCAATATAACGTGCATTTTTTCATTTCAGGAATTGCCTATACTTCACCGATGGTGTAATCTGATTTATTCATCAAAGAAGAAGCCCTTGTTTGTGTAACTCGTTATTCAGAGGGCTTTTTAATTCACTACTTTGTGTGTTATTTTCCCGTTGATATTCATATTATTTATTTTGCAATAATCGAGGTAGCCAACACTAGTGCTATGTGAAGAATTTCAAAGGATATCAAGTACATTATGAGCCATGGATTATTAGTTTTCCAGTTATTGGTAACGCTAGCTCCTCCGTAGATGGTGTCGGTGCCATGAGAGTATGAAATCTAAGCTTGTAGCAAGTAAAAGTGCTATCACCATAAATTTGCCTTGACATATGATCATTGCTAGCATGGTCATTGGTCAGTATTTAGTGTAATTTATGAAGCAGAGATACACAAGCTTATAGTGGCTTAGAGAATCTGCACTTGAGCATCAAGATTGCTGCTGTTTCCAGAGCAAGTTTAGGTTTCACATCTCTAAGCAGACATTATTTTCTGTCATGAAAAAAACAACAAAAAGACAAAAAAACCCACATTTGCTTCTATTGTTGATCCAGTTGCCCGCACCTTTGAATGTGTCCATATCTGTGTGTGCTTTGTCTACTTTAAGCCAAGTTCTAGGGAGCCATAGCTTTCTCTTATTTGAGCGCTAAATGTGAAAAATTGAATAAAAAAAAAAAAACAACCTTGAAACTTCTGTAAAACTTTAAAGGAAGCTTACTCTTTCTGTGAAATTATTGAATCTGACGGCAGTGGCTGGATTTTACATCCATCACTACTAGAGCTATCGTAGAAAGAGGACAATTCGAGGGGACATCGTGTGTGGCTTCACCGAGATACAAAATGGCTGCTTGGTTAATGCTACGTAAATAAATAAATTAGTGTGACACTGTAACAAGGTGTGCTATAGGTACTCTTGACTATACCTGTTTGCCTAATGTAGCTAGAATACGTATCTTGGGGCAGCATGGCTCAGGAGGTAGAGCCCGTTGTCTGGTAATATAACGGTTGCAGGTTCAATTCCCAGCTCCTACAGAAAGTGTGATGAAGTGGCCTTGAGCGAGACGAAGAAGCTTTATTTATCATTGTACACATGAAATTTGTCCTCCGCATTTAAACCATGCTATTGTATCGGAGCAGTGGGCAGCTGCAGCACCCCGGGGACTAAGTCCTGTTCTTTTTCCTGTTCTTTTCGATGGTGGGAGGAAATCCATTCAGACTTGAGGAGAACATGCAAACTATACACAGAAATGATCTGGGAGGGGATTCAAATCCAGAACCTTCTTGCTGTGAGGCAACGGTGCTAACCACTGTGCCATTGTGTTGCCTACGGAGCAAGACATTGAACCCTTAACTCCTCCCCAGGCACTGCAGCTGTCCGCTGCTCATGTGGATGGGTGAAATGCAGAGAATACAATGACGAAGTAAAGCGGCTTTCCTTTCTTTTCCTTCTATCCTTTCTTTTTTTTTTACGAGGTGGTGTCTAGCCATAGAACACGAGATACGTTAAATTATCCAGCCAGAACTGGGTCCATGAGCCCATGAAGGGACTGTAATAGATGATGGGCAGTGTTCATACCCTAGAATGCTGTCAAGAGAACAGCTGTATTTCCTGATGTGGTGATGTGCCCTTTTTTGTACTTTTTTATTCATTGTCATTTTAATTGATGGTGAATTGAAATTAATAAACTGACAATAAACAGTTTTGTTGGAAGACAAATTCGAGATGTTCCGTTTGTTAAATTCTCACAAGTGGACGACATCATGTCGGCCAACACTTGGTCAAAGATGAAGAATGTAAAGGAACAGCTACCTAGGGTCTTATTGATACATTCATTGGTCTGAACAGAATACAAAGAATAACCCCGTGTCTCAAAGAATAGCCCAATGGAGAACAAAATTCCAGAAATGTAAAGAAAATCAAATCTCAGAAAAAAAAACCCATTTTGACTGGGAGTAGCTGGGAAACACATTTACAACGTAAACCAATGCTAGTCAGTCACTGGGAACAGAAGAGGCCGGTCTGGTTGGGGTGATAGCCGTAATGAGAGAAGACAGGATTTTCAGGGACCCACAAGAGTCGTCAGGGGGACAAGTGGGCTACAATGGATCAGGTTTACTAAAAGTGGGATTTTTGTCATTGCTAGTATATCAAAAGGTCAGACAGATGGAGGCCTGAAGACCGAGGTGTTCAGAAGGCACCTGTGTGACCTGCTCACCCACTCACATCAGAAGTGAAGAAAAAGGGAGCGACGAGTGGCGTGCCGCTGCCAGCAGAGGCTGGGTCATTTGGGTTTGTTATGGGTGTGTGCGTGTTATGGGAAGCGTGACTTGATTTCGAGGGAGACGGAGAGACTCTGTTTGTCTGACTTTTGAAGGGGACATGTCAGAAAGAGTTTGCCTTGATTATGTGTTAGAGGATGAGGCCATATGAGGCCATTCCTGCCGTCAAGAGCGTGGTCACGTAGCTGCAGTGTGTAATGGAGTCGGAGGATGAGGGAGGAGAAGATTGTAAAGTTCAGAGGGCAAGCAGAGTGCCTAGACTCAGATTGTTCAGGTCAACACGTTGTGGTGATGACGTCCTCGATCTGGTTTCATCTTTAAGGGGTGGCTGTCTCTGATCCGACGGAGCTGCCAAGTACATCTGCTGTGTCCGATCCCTTTCTCGTTCCCTATTGAAGCATTACAGGCCGGGGCTGTTAATGTCAGCACAGGTGTGATGGCCACTTGCTGTACTGGTGTGTCTGCTGTGTCTGTGTTTGGCCAGCAGCTGGCTGAAGTCTTGGCTCGTCTCTCTGTGGAGCCACTGTTGAGACTGTCGCGAGGCTCAAATGTGGCCCTCTGGCTTTGGTTTAGGTGCACCTCTCACTAGCAGGGCTCGGTGACTAAAGAGGCCTTCGCCCTGTTCTGACAGCTACATGCTCTGAAAGTGGGCCTGCAAGAGACTGACACGGGAATAGAGAAAAGCAACATTTAGAGTTTTCTGCTCATCTCGGCGTGATTGTTTATTGAAATACAATCGTGCTTTATCTGCTGCAATAGCTGCATATCTCTCACTTGATCACTATACTAAACACAGTCCCAGATTTCTTCTTGGACACTAGCTGGATTAACTAAAAAGCAGCTTTCTGTTAGCCGCTCACCCTTCGTAGCCCACGGGTTTCTAGACTTTCTCTGCAACAACACTGATCGTCAACCAAATTAGTTCTTCAACTCCAGCCACTTTTGCAGATGCTGTCTTAGCAAATTCACATCTGGGTCACTGACAGTCTGTCATTACAGCTTTTTAGACTATCTCTCCTGATACTTTGACTAAACTCGTGTCAGCTTCTAAACCAACTGAATCCCCACTTGGCCCTTGAACGGCATTTTTCTAAACATCACTTACTACTGGCAGTGTTCCCAGATGTTTTGAGACAGCTGTGGTTAAACCTCTACTTAAGAAACCGCACCTCCATCCAGGGTATCTTAAGAACTATCAACTGGTCTCTAACCTTCCATTATTTTCTCAAGTACTAGAGTCATGTATCAACAATATCCAGCCTGTAGAAGAAAACCTAAATGAACATTTGAATTAGGCTTTTTTTGGCCTGTCACTCCACTGAAGCTGCTCTGACCATCGTGGTAGATGACCTTCCTCTTGCTATGGACTCGGATTTGACCTCTGTGCTTTTACTACTAGACCTCTGCAGCCTTCAACACCACTGGTCACTGTGAACAATCAGACAATAAATAACATTTTCTAAGTTTTTGGTTTAGCTTTCTCTTGGCTTAAGTCATACTTATCTGGAAGAACTCAGTGTATCTGCTCTAATGATATCACATTGAAATCCTCTGAGGTTAAATTTGGTGTACCTCAGGGCTCGGTTGTTGGCCCTCAACTTCAGACTCTTCATATTTCATCTCTTGGTCAAATTATACACAGTCATGGAATGAAAGGTCTGTTTCATGTGTCAGGATCAGCCCCCCCCCACCCTCTAGGGGGGTGTTGTGTTTGTGTAAGGTTTTATTTTCCTTTGTGCCACATGTTAGTACTAAATTTGTTCAGATGTTTCTAAATGTTGCAACTAGAATCTCAACTAGAACTAGAAAATGCAAATTTTACACCAATTCACACCTCCTTTCATTGATTTCCTATCCATGTTAGTTCAGACTTCAAGGTGCGTCTGCTGACTCGTTAAATATGACTTGCCCCATCACGCCTGTCCGATCTCCTTAAACCGTACATTCCATGTTGAGCCCAAAAGTAGTCCTTTCTTGTTTCTTCTACTGCGTATATGAATAATTTGATGTGAGTCTCCCCTGTGTGGATGTTCAGTCTGTCCTCCTCCCAGGTCTGTATGGTGATGGCCGTCGCGTGGCTCTATTTGAGTGACATCTGGACAATACTTGGCATCTTCCTCGTCATATTCTTCATGTATCTCACAATCCTATTATAATTCTATTATCCCTTTTCAAAGTTTTATTCTGCACATTGTGTTTTATTCTGTACACACAGCATCCAGTGAACATCTGTCCAACTTGGGAGAGAGACCCCCCCCATCTACTGCTCTCCCTGATGTTTTTTTCCTACTTTTTATTTTCTAGTGATTTGTTCCTTATCAGACGTGAGGCTCTATGGGCAAAATGTTATATTGCTGTAAAGCTCCTTGATGTATATGTGTACTTTGTGGTATTAATACAAATCAATTGGCTTGACCAGTGCATTGGAAAGCCATCATGGTAGAGTCCTATCGAAAGCAATGTCGTACATCTCACCTTTAGGGTCCTCTCAAGGTTTGTAAGACATGATCTTATGGCACATCGTGGCTTCTGGCCCAGTATGAGGGAGATGGCGGTAATCCTCTTATGTAACATTTACTACCCCTATACCTGTAAATCCTCCCACGTCTATTTCTAACTTGCGAAAACTGAACAATTGCACTTGTGTAAGTAAAAACTACCAGCTTTAAACATGTACCAGTATGTTTTTATTTATTTAAAGACACCCCGTCCCCATTGTTGTCGTAGGTTTGTCAATGCTGGCAGTAGGTGCTGTGGCTATTGTTTCTCTTTTCTGTTGGCCCTTGGTGTCAAATTCAAATAATGTTGTAAAAGCGATCACGGTGTTCCTGACAGTCATATTGAACTGTCCTACTTGTGGAAGTACAGTGTTTCAGGACTGACAGTCTTGGAACACTGTGCCGAACACTCCATTTGGTGCCAACGCCACTGCAAATATACAAAAATACACCGTTTCGGAGGCATGCACTTTTTATTTGTTAGCCTAAGTAAGTGGCAGTGAGAGTGTCAGATGAGCAAAATGTCCGAGTTGTTATTTTCAGTGAATTTCTTTGGGAAGCTATGGACAGATGGATGATGTACTTTGAAGAAAAAAACCTTTTGCATTGTTTATATGGCTCCTGTCCTTCAACGAACCTGTTCTAACAATCCTAACACATTCCCTATCACGTCCTGCACCTCGCGGGCTCAACAGAGCACCTCTCACATCTTGATCACGCGAACCAGCGAATCGACGCATCGACAGGACGCGTCAGGCGACACTCAGAGTTGTTTCCGGTCCGTCACGTCCTCGGAACATGTCTCCGCTGTCTGAACAGGCAGGATGAGTCCTAAGGCCCAGCGGGTCCCAAACACATCCCTAAGGTTGCTTTTCCATGGGTTGCAGCTTTCCACTAGCTGCCCACGCTGCATCTGACACCATGTCTGTCCCCGGGCCACTAACAAGACCTGCTGGCAGCAGAAGCCCGCACAGACCAGGCCGATGCCCAGCCACACGTACAGCATCAGCACCAGGAACAGCTGCAGACCTGAGGTGGCTCCTGTTGGGGTGGGCGGATGAGAGGACAATCTGATTAGGTGAGTTTACCCCCACACATCACTTTTCCATATGACTGCAGCGTGTGAAATACCTCACCCATGAAGAAGTAGCCAACCGAGATGGGCAGCAGGGTCAGGAAGGTCAGCGGGTTCTCAAACGAGATGGCGTACTCCACTGTTAGAAAGGCCACGCCCAGGACCAGGGAGTACAAGCAGGTGCACGAGGTGTAGATGCAAAACATGATGAAGTATCGCATGTTCCTGTTGCCGATGCAGTTCCCCGTGAAGAAGCAGTGGTGGTCTCTCCTCAGTATCACTTTCTTACAGAGTTTGCAGAAGTGGCGCCCGTTGAGGAGGTAGTGGGCATCCACTCTGTCTGAGCAGTCCGGGGAACACACAGGGACCACCGCCTCGTTCGCACTCTCCGAGGGATACCTAACAGTCATGATGTAGTTTCCCAAGGCGTTGAACATCAGGAAGAGGAAGACGACGGTGTGGAGCGTGGTCGACCCCCTCAACGACGGGCCCGCGCTCGGGAATATTGTTGGGATGAAGAAGCCAAAGTGCAAAATGAAAGTCACCGCTGTAGCCGTGAAGAAGTACGCGGGTGCTACGGCATTGAGGAGTCTCAGTTTCAGCATCCTGGTGAACATGCCTGTGTGGGAGTGAGGATATGTTATAAACATGGGATGGGGTCACAGCCGCTATGGCAGAGGAGACGGGGGTCCCATAGAGACCAACACCTCGAGACTCAGTGCTCGACCTGAGCGGTTCAGATGAAATAGGTCATTTTACATGAAGAGGCCCCTCTAAAGATGATGATGCTTTAGTGCCTATAACAAGTGTTAGTAGTGGGTGACGAGGCCCTTGTGGCCTCTGAGCGTAAAAACGTGTTTTTCCCGTTTCCTCAAATGAGTCCACACATGCTTATAAAACGCGTCCCACATAACCTATTTCTCCATCCCTCCGCCGAGACCACATTGCCTCTACCGTGAGCCGATGGCTGTAATCGTGTGTCCCCGGTGCTAATGTCTCCCCTGGTCACCGCATCATGCGGGGCCAGTGGGCGGCCTGACGCACATACCTGCAGATGCGTTCCCGCAGAGTCTGCTGTCCTTTCAGCACCAGAGCCTTGAGATGGACACTCAAGACAGGGAGGGAGGGTGTCGCTTCTCTGTCGATGGGGGGCGTGTTTTATTTCTTTTACTACCATCACCTCGTCTGCTTCTGAGCAGCTGTGCCTCGGCTGAATTTGTCTAGCACCCCCTGTTGGTTGGGATGGATGTGGCCCTTCGATCGATCGCCTTTCCTTTTCCAATATGCTGTGGACGTGTGTCGTACGTGTGTATGTATATGATTTATTTACTAATTTAGCTGCCGCTCGTATAAATGGCTCCACAAAACATACATCATGATGATGAGAAAGCTCATGACCAGTGGGATGGAGGTGGAGGTGAAGTCAACGCAGGACTCGAAATCTGTGCAGTATGTGTAATTGTCCAGCAGATGGCAGTGCTTTCTCAAAAATCTTCTCCTGATCTGTGTACAACCCCTCACCTAGATATTAATCGTCGGAGATAACCTCCCTTTAATGATGTCCCCAGTGATGCTTGAAAATATATATACTGCACTAAATCCGTGCAGTGTCCCCACGCAAAGACACCCGCTGGATATCTGTTTCACAGTGACGTGCATTATCTCCACCGGACCAACACAAGGCTGATAAATGACAATAGTGTTTGGCAGCAAGAAATCATGTGGACATATTTCTAAAGCAAACGTGTTTTAATAAATATGTTTGTTTACTGTAGTTTTTAGCTTTTTGTTGGATTTATTAGATGAATTAATACCCCCACCAACCCACCCACACCCACACGCAAACACCGAGCCAACCACAAAGGTAGTTGTTGAATTGTCAGACGGTCCCTGAACAGGTGGGAGTTTCTTGTAGTGTTGAAGGGGGGGTCGAGGAACGCCACCATCCCCACCACACGACAACACAAGAAGCTTTTGCAAGGTGAGCGATGGAATTTTCCTTATTTTTTTAATCGTATTTCCGTATCGTGTCTGTGGTGAACGGGGTGGGATTTGCTGTGGTTCTAGTCAAGTTGCGGAGCTCTTGTGTTCCGTCGGTGGGCGTACGGAGCGTTTTAAGTGCTGCAGTGTGCGACGGCGCACGTTTTTAAAAGACAATCTCTTCGGATGCTGTTGTCTGGCTACCCACAAGGTCACATCCGAGACCCTTTCAGGGGGTACGACGAGACAGGGGGGCTTGTGTTGGTCTCCGGCGTGGTTTGTTCAGACACGGCCGTCGTGTTGTGATTGATCGATCGGCTGCATGGGCCACTCCTCTGGTGTGTTGTCATCGGGGGGACAGTGCTGCAGCCCCCCACCACCACGTTGAGGAGTGGTGTTGGGGAAACAAACGCGTGTGTGCGTGTGTGTGTGTATATGTGTGTGTGTGTGTGTGTGTGTGTCATATAT
>OMLC01036264.1:0-13256 GCA_900302585.1 Regalecus glesne
TCAATTCCTTTTTATTCATTTAATCCTTTTACATTAACATGGAACCTCACATGCTCTCCGGGTTTCAGCCCCCACAGGTAAAAAGAGGAGTGCGGGGAGACTCCGAATAGTTCATTTTGTCTTGGGCAGACAGAGCCCCAATCCACTAGAGAGCTTGAAGAGTCACCCTTAAGAGGGGTAACATTATACAGCCAGGTACTGATTCTGATGTCGGACATATTCTGATGGGTTACAAACTTGGGGAGCACCACTGAAGGGCACGCATTACGCCCCTCAGTCATCTGCGGATGAGTGTTGGCTTCATGTTTGCAGGAAGATTATGAAAGCAATGAGGTCAAGTCATTTGTGACCTTTCAGATCATTCAAACCCAGTCAAAAGGCTGTCATTACAATAGTGGCATTGAGACCTTTTGGGAAATAAAATCCTGTTTTTTTCCTCTGTACCCCTCAGCTGTGTCTACCCTATTCTTATTGCTGCGGCTCACGTCTCTTGACGGGAGCTTAGCATGTATGCCCGGCTAGCGAAACAAGCCACAGCTCTCAATCCATAGTGCCTAGCGGATGAGTCATTCATCTGCATTTAGTAGTCTGTGCTGATAATCCATCTGAAAACAAAGACCCCTACTCTCAGTCACATTAACTAGTCTGCTCTGAAGTCTCTTTCACTGTTGATTCTCTTCACCTGCAGGCAAGTGAGATATGTTGCTGTAGAGTTATGGACTACAGCGGTACAGTTAACTGAATAAGATCCATCCATCCATCCACTATCAACCGCCTACCTCAAGTCAGGTCAAGAGGTCAGGCTGGAGTTTTTCCCAGTGCTCATTGGCTGAAAGGCAGGGAAACACTGGACACGTCACCATTCCATGGGTGGGTTTGAGCAGTTAGGGGATCAGTGTCTTGCTCATGGACATGCTTTCTCTCCATAATGGGGATCAAAGCACCAATCTTTTAATCATTAGATGACCGCCCTACCTCCTGAGATATGGCATACTAAATAAGATCCATCCTTTGTCAACCACTTATCCAAAGTCGGGTCGCAAAACCTGAATGAAATAATAGCCAATGTTGGATTTTGGTGAATGGGCATAGGAAGCTACCGGGTGGGAGAACTAAGGAGAAGACAACATGGAGGAGAGATGTGCACGGAAAAAAAGAATAGATTATAGAAGCTAATGGCAAGCCACAAGCAACATGGAATGTAATCATTGACGAAAGCGATGCAGTAGAAAAGCAGTCAGATTGTCAGATGTCTCACCTGAGGCTGTGAGCTTTTAAACCAGGTATGAACCAACAGAATTCCAATTTTATATCTTGGTCTTTTGTTTTCCAGAGCTCCTCTTTCGCTTCACGGCTGAGCTAAGCAGACAGATCTGCTGCCTGTTTGTATGAGATCAGCCCTCAAATCTCTCCATTCTCCCCGGAAATAGATGCCCTGAATCCTCCAGTCATTGTTTATGGGATGAGGCTGGCCTGCCAACACGAGAGCAGTTTAGATGTTTACAGAAGATTGTGAATGGAAATTGCACTTAGAGAGGAAACTTTTATCGGGTCCGGGACCTTGATCCTGGATGATGGACCAATGTTTGAGTGTGGAGGTTCTGTCTCGTATACAGTGTTATATGGGATTGCAAACGACAAAAAAAAGCTTAATGTTTACATTCAGCCTTAGATCACAGATTACAGCAACCGTTCTTAACATTTATGCACACGGTCCAGCCCAAGTTCAGATGTCTGTGATTGATTTGATTCGATTCAAGTAACTTAAAGGGGCAGCATAGCCCAGGAGGTAAGACAGTTCTCTTGTAATTGGAGATTGATGGCTCCTCCCCTGGTCCTGCAGAGAAGATGTCGAGGTGTCCGTGAGCAAGACACTAAGTCCTTAGCTGCTCCCTGATCGGTATGCCAGCTGGACGGCAGCCGTGCTCACTGCTCCTATACACTAGAAAGGTTAAACAGAGAATAAGTTCCACCAGCCTTGATTGTGTGGCAAATAAAACACTTATTTTTCTTCTTCTTTGGTGTATATCATAGTGAAGAGTAAATGGACTTGTATTTATATAGTGCCTTGCTAGTCTAGTGTGAACTCAAAGGAATTTAAAATGAATTCCTCACATTTACCAAGCATAGGTATTAAGTCTGGATGTTCTTTCCTGATTCCCCGCAGTGGGCTTGAACCTGTAATGTCTGACTCGTAGGTGCCTTGTGTTCATTTCCTAAGGATTTAACATCATGTGCAGAGTGAGTGCAGTTATTGACACAATCTATCAGTTACTTGCTGTTGTTTAACACACACACACACACACACACACACACACACACACACACACACACACACACACACACACACACACACACACACACACACATATATATATGTGATATATATGCTTATCTTAAGCCAATATTGAAGCATCTCCAGCTAATGCCAGTGCTGCATGTTTCCTCATCAGTGCTAATTTAGATTTGGACTGATACAGATGTCAAGCGTAGACATAAGAAAGTGTCTAGACAGCCATTTATGAAGTTTTCAGTTTAATAACCCTGAACATAAGTCTGCCCTTGTCTATCTCCTCAGGTCTGGCTAAAAATAGTATTGTTTTCTTCCTTCTGTTAAATCAGCTTTCAGAAGCTGCTCTTGTAGATTTATGGAGGAACTTATTGCATACAATGTGATCTATTATCCTGTCTCGGCCTTCTCTCTATCACAGCTGGTGGATGTGCATGCTACATTGAGCAAAGATGGGAAATATTAGCTCCCGAAAACGCCATGTTTCTTCATATATCATCAAGATTTCATAACCAGAGGCCATAAATGCAATGGAGCCTGTCCAACTGCATTTATTAGCGTATAGTTGTTACTTGGACAGGATCACGAGGAGAATGAGGGGGAACTCTCCTCATTTTAATTGGATTATGATCATTGGGGATTACATGGAGAAGTGCTGGGGAGAATGTTCCATGTGGCAGTCTATTGACTGGATGTAGGGCGGTGGTGTTTGTCTTTCAGTCAGAGGTTCTGGGGGAGCTGTTGTTGATGATCGGTTTAAGTCATGTGGGAACTTGTAAACGGTAAAGTATGACGTTCGTCAAACAGACGTCACTAGAGCCACCACGCTGCTGCTCCTCAGGCACTGGAATTTAAATGAAGGGAAAACATTGAGAGTAGCTCTCAAAACGAGCTTTTGGAAAATCTGTTAAGATGCTTGCAGTTTGATAAGTACGATGAGTTTGGTCCTGTCATGATTGGTCTCCATGTTGTGGGGGTGGGTATGGGCTTTGATGGAGCTCGCGGGTTTAAGGTCGGATGCCCTTCGTGACAGCCCGCGGTAGGATTGAACCCACAACATCTCGCTTGTCAGTTCCCGAAGCATACGCTCTAGTGGTGAGCTACCACAGCCCCAGTTTGATTAGTAAGATATTAATATTATCCATCCATCTGTCCATTCATCGTCAACCACTTAGCCAAAGTTGGGTTGCAGATTCATGCTTGGGCCTACCTCAATGCTCATTGGGCAAGCGCTGTGATGGAATGTCGTCTTGCTCAAGGGCACTTCGACATGCATTCTGCAGGGGCTGTGGATTGAACCATCCATCTTTTGATTACTGGACGATGATGATGATTATCATTATTGCATTACAGGCTTATTATTATCATTGTTATTTTACCATCTGATTATTTTATAGGGGCAGCATGGCTCAGGAGACAGAGTGAGTCGTTTAGTAATCATAAGGTTGCTGGTTTGATCCCCTGCTTTTTCAGAAATTGAGTTGAATTGTCCTCGAGAAAGACACCAATTCCCTAACTACTCCCCAGGCACTGCGCCTGCCTAGTGCTCCTATACAATAGAGTGATTAAATGCAGAGGACAGTTTTCATTGCAGGAACACAAGGACCAGATAAAGTGTCATCCCTTGCCTTCCTTTACAGAACTGGTCTTTATCACAACATCCTGCTGGATGAAGGTTATGACAAAGGCAAATGCTAATGCATTAAGCAAGAAATTCTAATGATTTTACTGCAGTCACATATAAGTAAATCAATCAGGGGACATTAGACCATCTGCTTTACTCTGGACCTCTCAGCTTGAATTACAAACAAGCATGTACTGGTCACAAGGGCAACGTCATGGATCCATAAAGTAATCAACATCTCGTGGAACCAGCGTTTATTTAATGGCATGTGACATATTAACTTTGCATAGAGTTGATCAGGCATCATTTTGGCATCATGTCGCCTCACGTTCAGTTGCTTCACACATATCTAAACTTGGGGTTCTCAATGCCTGAAGTGTGATGTGTCTGCTGGGTGTCCTGACAGCGGACTAGGACAACTTTAGATGACCAGAGTCGTGTGGAGGTCTTTATGACTTGGCACTGTGACTGTCATAATCAAATAGTGATGGCAGTGGGTGAATTGGACACTAAGGGCCCTCTGGTTACAGTAGGTGTAGATTAGAGGCACTGTGTTCTACTGAACAGACTGCTAGAGCCCTGACTATAGTGAAGACACCCCCCCCTCAGTGTGCACTAGAGCCGATATGGCTTGGATAAGTTGGATTTGGATAAGTGGTTGAAGACGGATGGATGAACATCGGTGAAGAGTGGCTGAAGAGGCTTAGATAACTAAAAAAACCCTGTGTACCAGATATCTCCCACAGAGTATAACTAGTCTGTTGGTCAGTCTTAAAGGGTAACTGATATTTTGTGTATGAACCCTTTCCAGTAGTTTTATTGACCATCTGAGACAATATTGCAGAGCAGTTGAATGTAGTGATTTGGAGCTGAAGGCTTTACGTATGGCCTGAAGTGATCTGAGGCCAGGGCGCTCTGCTAAATCCTACCTGACACTGCAGTTGACTGAACATTCACTGGTGTGGCTAACGCTCTGGTAGACATCCTGCATTCAAAGAGAAAATTGCACACTCCAAGACTGGCGCTGTGTTGTGTCAGTGACTGCACTGTGAAGCGAGAGCTCCACTGCTTCCAGCACAATGCACATTTGGTGTGCAAATTGTTGTGGTTCACCTGTTAGGCAGCTGGGTTCAAAGAATAACTTGAGATGCTAACTCTTTACAAAATGAGAAATGGGTCTGAGGAAAACCTTGGGGGCCATGGTAGCTTAGTGGCAGAATGTGCTTCAGGGACTAATGAGCCAGATGTTGCAGGTTTGAACCCACCATGGGGGATTAGGAAAGGCACCTGGCTTAAATCTCCCAAACTAAGTCCATGCCCACCCCCTGAATATGGGAACTAATGGTGACATATGAAAATGGACCTAGCAGTGTGAGGAACACTTGGAGTTTATTACCAATTGAGAAAAATGGAGGATAAGATTTGACAAATTGCACTTTGGGCCTTTATTAATGTAATCTGTACTGTAGCCACAGAGCTTTTTTTATGGTCCTTCTTGAATTGTCCTTGGTGCAAGAGAGCAAAGAAATTCATGATGATAGCAGATAGTTCTGAGATTTGGTCAAGCTGTAAGGAAGTCCTCAGCCTGTGAACCTCAACTAAAGCAGACTTAGAAAAGAATCCTTGAGATCAAACTAATTACAACTTAATGGGGTTGAAAAAATGCCACATAGTGTTTTTGATACTGCCGGAATATGCCAAGATTTCACTGCCACATATATCATGGGGGGAAGGCTTCCAATGCACTCTCAGACAAACTCAATGCAGAAAATGTGTTGTAAGAAATGATCCAAGAGTCCATGCTGGTCACCCAGTCAATTCACCACCTTAAATCTCTACATCTGCACATGGTGAGTACTGTCTCATGTGCTTTTATAGTTTATAGTCTCATTCGGCACTTCCGTGAAGGCAGCCACATTTTCCGATATTCCATCTTCTATAATGTGAGAGGTGTGCTTTCCCTCGCACGTAGAAATGTCATCCTATGATGTGGCATCATTCATTGGACTCAAGTACTGATGAAGGTCAGCCAGCTATCAGAGCCTCGGTGGAGTTCTGTTGGAAGAAATCCAGAATGCGTACCGCTGCGTCGTGCAACATCAGTCAAAGCTGTCAAACTGTTGAGACTCCCAAAATGATCCTCCCAAATCTTGGACCATAGGCTATTGCACTATTGGTCGAGGGATTTGTAAATTAGAAATCCTGCCATTTCCCCTACCAATGCCCTGCAGCAGTGAAATGCCAGTTCCTCACTGTAGGGATGCCAAGGCAAGGCTGTTCGGAAGGTCCTTAATTCATAATATATTGATAATGGTAAGGTCCAGCACCACGGCCTTGAGGTGAAATAGTCACAAACATTACCTCTTGAAAATCCAGAGGACTCATACTATAGAGTATATGGCAAGGGTCAGTAGGTAGGGCAGTTGTCTAGTAATCGGAAATTGGTTCAATTCCTGGCCCTGCAGAAAGGGTGTTGAGTAAGACACTAAACCCCTAACTCATCCTCAAGAGCCGGTGGAGGCTGCACTCACTGCTCATATAGAATATACTACTCCTACTTATTTTTCTCCTGTCAGGGGTCACCACAGCAGATCATCATCTCCATCTCTTCCTGTCCTCTACATCTTCCTCTGTCTCACCAGCCACCTGCATGTCCTCCCTCACCACATCATAAACCTCCTCTTTGGTCTTCCTCTTCTCCTCTAGCCTGGCAGCTCCATATTCAGCATCCTTCTCCCAGTATACCAGCATCTCTCCTCCACACATGTCCAGACCATGTCAGTCTGACCTCTCTGGCTTGGTCTCCAAACTATCCACCCTGAGCTGTCCCTCTGATATACTCGTTCCTAATCCTGTCCTTCTTCACTACTCCCAATGAACATCTCGGCATCTTCAACTCATGCCTCCTGTCTTTGTCAATGGTGCTGCTCCTATAGAATGAGAGGTCAGTCTTACATGTCAGGAATAGTTCTGACACCCCATGGTGGGTTTGAACCCACTGCCTCAGACTTATCCTACTGCTCCCGTACAATAGAATGGGTTAAATGCAGAGAGCAGATTCAACCAGCCCTGGTCATGGGGAAAATAAAACAATTCTATTGCATTAGAGTACTTTTATTCAAGACAGAGCTTAAGTAGGTTATGTGTCCATAATTTAAAGAAAAGGAAACAATATGTTCTTTCCAGCTGGGCTTTGTAAACATTGTGCATGCAAGGGCATATATCCTATGTACAGGTTGGTATGGAGATTCAGTGCCTTGGTGCTGAGAGGATTTCTAAAGTGCACTTAATGTTGCCGGTGACATGATTCTACTGAGCAGTAACTGGCAGCTCTTCAAATTTGATTTATTTTCCACAAGCAGAGAAAAAATATATATAACCAAGGTGCTTTCACTTTAATTTATCACATCAGTTGTCCCATAAATAAATAACAGATGAAAAAAAATCATGAATAAAAGTACAGGGATCACTTGAGTCACCTCATATTCTCATATCAGATGCACACAGTCGTCTTTATTTAAACATATATGTTCTGACTCTCCTTTAAATGGAGAGAGCGAGACATCCTCTGACTCTCATATTAGAGGAGTCGCTGGTGGTCTTTTTAATTTGAAACCTCTCTATGGAGATTATTCAGTTTTGACCCAGTCTAGGTCTGTTGTGCTCAAATTAGATGCAGATGACTGAAATGAGCGTAGACCTTGTCTTTTGTAGGAGATAAGCTGTTCTCTGTTCTCTATCTTCACTCCACTAAATACAGTGGCAATTAAGGTGGGGCAAGCACCTGTTTCCCTCCACACTTTTCGCCACCTCGATGTCCTCCCGACACCACCCTCTGTCCCCCATCATTCCAACAATTAAGAGTGGGACGATGCCATGCCGGCTACTGGGTGACCCTGACCTTTGTTCTCAGGTTGCTGGTAGACTTGACCATATTGCCATAACCCAGCCTGGAACTTGTCAGCATCTTAGCAATTTAGGTCCTGCTATTCTCACTCCGTTTCAGTTTTGCCTGATGTGTGGAGAATGTCAGGTCGCCAGTCGTGGAGAGACGGTGCAAGTGGATTTCTGTCTTGGTGTTTTGAGTTGTTGAGGGGCCTGTAGGCTGGAAGTCAAGCTAAAGTCTGCAGGCTACTTCACTAATCTATGAGAGGTCCATTTTTACATGTCACAATTAGTCCCCACATTATGGGATGGACTAGGATTTGAGTGGACTTTGGAAGATTAAGGCCAGATGCCCTTCCTGATGCCGTGGTGGGTTCAAACCTGTAGGCTCTGGCTCATCAGTTCCTGAAGCACGTGTTCTACCTTACTAAAGTCTATTGTAATGTGGTTATTTTTTAATGAAAAAAGGTCCATTTTACATGTCATGATTAGTCCCCATGTTGTAGGAGTGGACATGTATCTAGATGCAGTGTTGGGATTTAAGGCCAGAAACCCGTCCTGATGCCCCAGAGTGGGATTCAACCCGTGATGCCTGGCCTGTTATTTCCTCATGTGCATGCTCTACTACTAAACAAAAAAGTAAAAAAATATAGTGGCCTCCAACCACAACAATTGCTGTTTGAATCTTGGGGTGGAAGACACTTTCCTACTCCCACATTGGTCCGGTGCAAATGCTGCTTTCATCAACCATGAACCCTTTCCACCCTCGGCTCTTTTACATCATTCATCATATGCCTCAGAAATTGGCCATCAGCTACACAGATTTGGCTGTAGCTCTAATGCCACAGACACTGCTGAGACAAGCAACTCTATGAATAGAATGAGAAGAGGTTTAGATCCTCACAGTGATAAACTGTGTTCTCACAGGCCAGCAGTCGGGTAAGAGGCCCTCCTTCATTAACCATTCTTATGTTTACTATCGCCATGTGACGCAAGGCCCATTTCCCCCACCTCTACCTTCACATATATATCTCATGACTTGCACACCGTCCTCTCCCATCAGTGGGAACATGTCTGCGAAAATGCCACCCACTAACTACAGCTCGGTATTAAACCCCATTGTGTCCCAAATCTAAGGGACCTGGGACTCAGCGCCTACTTTTACAACTGGATCCTGGCCTTTCTGACAGGCGGACCCAAGGAAGTAAGGCTGGGAACCATCACCTGTTCATTGACTGTGAACACTGGTGTCCCGCAAGGTCGGTTGTGAAGTCAACTGCTGTGCTCGCTGCTCAATCCCTGAAATTTGGCATGGCCCCGTTTAGTCCTAAAGGTGCCTGGAGAAGGCCCACAAAATAAACAGCCAACCCGGACACAAACTATTCTCTCTACCTCCATTTTGCAAGGGGTACCGTAACATCAGGTCTGGCACCAACGGGTTTCGAGACGGCTTCCAAGCATGAGACACTGCTCATTATGGCCACTGTTACTGACTGCATAGTCTGCTTTTGGCACAGCATTACTGCTCACTGCTTACAATGTTATAATATCCTTTTCTGGTATGGTTGCTGTTGCCAACTGTAGAGTGTCCAACACAGTGGATCCAAAGCCTCCACTGACTGTATTTACATGTCTCCTGTTTTCACACTCTGATTTCTACAAGTTCTCATTGCAGTACTTTTATTCTCCCGTTCTGTTTTGAAGGAGTAAAAACCCTAATGTGTAATTATGAGAATAATTGTTAACTTACTTTCATATATGGCAAATAAACTTGAAACTTTTCACCTGTTATGGTGAATGATGCCCTGAGAGACAACTGTATCTCTCCCTGCTGCCATTAAGGGTCTTCCTAATGCATGCAGTGAGGAAACCTCCTCCCTCAGGCCTTTATGTGATCCATGGAATGTGGCCTGTGGCAGGATTTCCAATCGGGGGGGCCCCCATGGATAGAGAATGTGCTCAAGGAATTACTCGTGGCGGATGGGGCCAGACGGCCATATATCTATCTGGGCATTTTATTTATTTATTTACATTCTACCTGTACATATGGATGTGAGCGTATGTGTTGAAACATTCACTTTTGGATGGATGCAATATCAGTTCACTCTGCAATAAGAATAATTCTGTATGCAATTTTAACTGCCAAGTGTTTTTTTCATACCTTTGTTCCGGTTTGCAGTTTGCTGGTTGTAACTGTGCTAATTTCCCCCTGTGGAACAAATAAAGGAATATCTTATCATATCTTATCATATCATATATGAATGTGACCATCCTGCAGAGCCAAATATCCTACATGTGATGAGAACCAAATGCAATAGACTAGCATGGATTAACTGGCCAAAAGTAGGCTATGAACAAAACAAAAATACGATGAGCATGTCTTTATGCATGCTCAATAATCCAGGTAGCAAAATCACAGAAAGTTGAATCAGTTCCTCTGGACAGTTCATTACCCATCCTAGTGACCCTTTCAGTCTCAAATGACTGCAAGCATCTCCCAACTTTATCAACCACACAGTTGTATAATGACTGAATCCCAACATGCAGGTATCCCCCAATCTTATAAATAGCACAGTTTCATAATGACCAAATCCAATGATCGGTTTTATATGCACATTTTCTTGACCATTAAATATAGTTACAATGGCCATGTGTACTACTCAAAGAGGACAGGGGAATGGCTGCAATCACAGCAAAGGTGAGCCTGTGTGGAGAAGGACACAAGCTTTGAATTAAAGATCAGGATATGACACATTTCAGGGACCACATTGACTCGGTAGACAACCATATCAAGGTTACCAGGGAGGATGTGAAAAATGGCCAGTTAGTCTTCTTCTTTATTTAGCACATGATCAGTACTTACACGCCTAATCAGAATTTAAGGATTGACTCTCATCATCCACCGGAGCACAAACTAGGAGTCATAAGGACTCCATGGCTGAGGTGAAAACATCCTGCTGACAAAGCAGCTGAAAAGGGAAGAAATCCCACATTAAACAGGCCCCTAATAAGTGCTTATCCTAACTGGGTGTTTGTCAGAGCCAGGAAGACTAGCAAATCATGTTTATTGAAAAAAACAACAACAACAACACCATTGCATGTTTCCTGCATCCATATGCTGCAGACTGGGCAGGCTAGAAAGATTCAAATTTTAGCTCATGAATTCACCATAAAAGCACATTGTTCTCCTGCTTTATGTCTCGAGAGAAAATGATCAAACTGCAATGGATGGCTTTGTGAAGTTGTGGAGACTGGTTTTGACATCACTGGTAGACTGACAGATACAGTGGCTGGAACCAAATTGGATTTGTTGGCTAAGAACCAAGTTTTTTTGAGTCGCAAACACTCAAATAATGTTCGGGAGCTGGCAACATGTCAGTTGGAAAGTGCCATAAGTGAGGCCAGGGTTTAGGAAATGGCACGTGTTTGGCAGTCCATCATCATCACCGGAAAATCCTATTGCTCTGCTCACAGGGTGGCTCTAGAGATGTCGTAAATGGTCTAATATCACCATCCAATGAGGGAGAGACCGAGGGAAGGAAGATCAATTGAGCCTCAGAGTATTTTGTCTCGAACTGAATGGGAAATCAAGAAATATGCATTGAGAAGTAGTTGATATTCACATGGCAAGTGAGCATTAAGCCACATTAAAAAGAATTAGGGGTTTATTTGCAGACCTATAATTGAACTGAGATGAGAGAGTGGTCCATTTTACATGTCATGATTAGTCTGCACGTTGTGGGGGTGGAGCTTGGGAGCTTAGATGGAGCTTGAGGGATTAAGGCCAGATGCCCTTCCTGATGCCCTGTGGTGGATTCAAACCTGCTTCCTCTGACTTGTCAGTTCCTGAAGCGAGCATGCTAACCACGGAGCTACCGCACTCCCCTATAGCTGAACTGAACTGAATTGCCTTCCTTTTGAGAACTCATCCAGGATTTATTTTCCCACCGTTTTTGATCTATTCCTGGCTTCTTATAAATGAATGTTTAACCATTTTATTCATATCTCTATATTTAATGAGGGACAACATAGCCCAGGAGCTAGGGTAGTCAAGGTAATTGGTGGTTTGATCTCTGATCCTGTAGGAGACGCATTGAAGTGTCCTTGAGCAAGATATTGAACCGCTAACTGTTCCATGATGTGGCTATTCCTATACAATATGATGGGGTAAATGCAGGGAGCAAATTCCAGTGGTCTTGGACGTGGCAATAAATCAGTTATCTGCTATTTATTTGCCTTCATGATCCACAATGATAATGGTATACTTACATTCATAAAAGACACAAAAACGCCACTATTTCAAGATAACCTTGAGAGTCTTTACCTCACCTTTTGGAACTAATCGATGTTTTAGACAGACTTCTCAAGGTAGCTTTCATCTGGCTTGTACTGTAGAACTTTGGCACAGTAAAATACAAGATTGTGATGTTTGAGTTAAATAAACCTAAAAGTTAGTGGGCATGAATTTTTCATGCTCCTTGGTGGTGAATCCAATCCAGTTTGAACTGTTTATGAGTCCTAGTGAATGTACATTTTCAGCATAGCCAGGCGGCACAGTCCTGTTCATACATGTCCTTGTCTGTAGCTGTGGGCTGTGGTGATCTGTTGAGGTTATTTTTGGATGGATTTTTTGTTTAACAGAGCTGATTATAGAGTCGAGTGATAGGAAAGTGGATGGATTGAATGCTCAAAGTCCATCAATCAAATTACAATAACAGGGCTTCATTAGAGCGTCAATCACTTATCTTGCTAGCACCAGGATGATAGCATCATTCTTCTCAGTGACATTGATGCAAAAGACATTTACATATGAAGTAGTAACAATAATCTTGGGGTGCGTTGGCTCGGAGGCAGAGCCCACGCTTCAGGAACTGATGAGCCAGAGGCTGCTCATTTGAATCCACCACAGGGTATCAGGAGGGGCATCTGGCCTTAAAGTCCCTAGCTCCATCCAACTTGGTCCACGTCCACCCACGTGAGGAATAATCATGACATATAAGATGGAGCTCTCATAGTAACAATAATCACAGCTTCAATTGGCATACTATGGGAATTTACAAGCATTGTCCACTGAGACGTACAGCCACCCGTAAACTAAACCACCTGTCTGCCCAACCCTATCCTCTTCTCCTGCTGGACCATAGCATCATTGATTCACTTGTGGAGCCGCCTTTTTTACCATATCGTTATCATCATTATAGGGGTGGCATAGCTTAGTGGGTAGAGCAGTCGTCTGGCGATCGGAAGGTTGCAGGTTTGATCCCAGCATCTGCAGAGAGACGTGATGAAGTATCCTTGAGCAAGACATTGTTCCCCTAATTGCGCTGTCCTGTGTTGGACTGGTGACCTTTCCATGGTATTTTCCTAGCTTTCACCCAATGACCTCTGGCATAGGCTCCATTTCCCACGTAACCCGACTTTGGATAAGCAGTTAATGATGGATGGATGTCAATGTCA